>JAKSZT010053764.1:34890845-34936051 GCA_026826555.1 Tolypeutes matacus | reverse complement strand
TTTTTTTTTTTTTTTTTTTTTTTTTTTTTTTTTTTTTTTTAACAGGACTGGATGTAGAATTTTGTCAAATGCATTTTTCAGTCTATTGAGATCATTTACTTTTTATCTTTTCATTTCTTAGTATGGTTAATTACATTTCTTGATTTTCAAATGCCAAACTAACCTTACATTCCTGAGTTGAATTTGTTCTACTTCGTTCTTAATTTTTGTTTGTTACTTAAGGTGGAAACTGACATAGATTGCAATTTTCATCTATATATCTAAAACTACATATATATCATATTATATTTGAGACTCTTTCTCTATATATTTTCTATATTTTTCTCTATATGTGCATAAGTCTGTATTTATAGATATTTACATATGTATGTATGCTATGGGTATAGATTTATTTTTAGAGGATGAAAATGAACAAAAGGTATGTGATCCCAAACACAAGGGATTACATATGATGGTGAGATGAGATGTCTATATGCAATAGGATTGGTCTCAAACTAAACATGAAAGAAGACCAGAATGCTAGGAGATGCAGGTATTAAAGGAAATAAAATTATTTAAAGAATAAACAAATCGAATGATCTGTTTGAGTAGGAAATGATATTGATGGTATTTTAAAATATTTATTGAAAGATTTGGAAAAATGTGCTCTTGGTCTGTTGAAGACCGATGCACATGTAAAAACATGTTAACTTAGGAAGTTCTAAAATTATAGTAGAAATTATCATATAAATTTTTCTTGGCCCAGCAGTTAAAAATATTTATATTGTCATAAAAAGTAATCATTAAAGCTTCATTTAAAAATAAACCATTTGGGAATGTAGAATGGTGAAGCCTCTGTGGAATACAATTTGGCAGTACTTCAAGAAGCTGAAGATAACTGCCATATGATCCAGTAATACTGTCACTAGGAATATATTCAGAATTTAAATCAAGGACTGGAACTGACATTTGCACATCAGTGTTCATAGTAGCATTATTCACAATTGCTAAAAATATGGAACCAGCCTAATTATCCATCAACTGATGAATGGATAAACAAAATGTGGTATATACATACAACGGAATACTATTCAGCTGTCAGAAGAAATGAAATTGGAATGCATATAGCAACATGGATGAACTTTAAGGATATTATGTTGAGTGAAATAAGCTAAACACAAAAGGACAAATATTATATGATCTCACTAATATGAAATAAATACGATGAGTAAACTCACAGAGGTAAACTCTAGAGTATAAGTTACAAGGAAATAGAATGTGGGTTGAGAATGGGAGCTGATACTTAATGTTTGTAGCATTTTAATAAGTTTAATTGCATATGTGGAAATGAATAGAGTTGATGGTAACACATTATATTAAGTAAAACTAACATTGCTGATTTATAAATATGATTGTGGCTGAAAGGGAGGGGTAGTCTATGGACATAAATGTCAATTGAAAGGAAACTAGAGAAAAATGTAGGGAATGTATAACAGTAATTTTGGTGGGGGGATGAAGATTATGGTTAATAGTATAAATGTAAGAATGCTCTTCTTTTTCAAAGTGCTAAGAATATTCACAGTAAAATTGCAATGAGAGTAACTTATGGACAATAGTTAACAGTAATATTGTAGTATTTTACAGCAATGGCAAGAAATTAATTTATTTCTAAGGGACAACAACGGGGAGTATAAGAGGGTATGGGATTTTTCCTTTTGGAGTAATGAAACCTTCTAAAATTGACTGAGGTGATAACAGAACAACTCTTTGATGAAAATGAGAGCCACTGAATATGCACTTTGAGTGTATTGTACAAAGCATGAAAATGTATAACACAAGGAATCAGGTAGTTGAAGATGGACTGTGGTTAACAGGACAAATATGAGAACATTCCCTCATGAATGAAAGCATATGCATATTATTAATATAGGGTGTTAATAATCAGGTGAGTTGGGGGAAAATACACCAAATGTAAGATATAGGCTTTAGTTAGTAGTAATATTTTGATGATGCTATTTTATAGTTTGTAACAAATGTTTCACAACAATATGAAGTTTTGGTGGTAGGAAGACACATACACACATCAATCTTGTATGATGATATGCATGTTTGTTTTGTAAATTCACAACTTTTACTATACATATTTTTAAAAAGTGTGTTCATGTATGAATGATATACCTAATAAAATTTTATTTTAAAAATAAACCATGACAGTTCTTTTGAGATGAGCAAGAAACATGACAATAGTGTAATAAAACTGTATCATCTACTATAATAATATGAAGTAGTCAAAAGTAATATTTAGAATAGAGGTTGGATAGTCTATGGAACTAGGGGAGGGCTGGGGGAAGGAGCAGATGAACACTGGGTTGACAGGTACATGGTTGAAACTACAATGTTGGAAAGCTCTTTTGGCAATATGACAAGGAAGGGTTACTGGTTTAGGGTGTTTGGTGGGGGCATTTGGGACAGGCTTCTAGGGAGTGTGCAAGTGATCATTTTGTCATAGTGTGATGTATCAGTGGGTGGAGACCCACGTAATGAGCGGGAAGGAGTTGGACTCCCATCCTGCAGAGGCCCGTTATGTTCTCAAACAGAGGAGCATTTGTCTCTCGAGAGCATGGGTGGTGCCTAATAGGAGAGGACAGACCAATGTGTCAAGCCCTCAGTGTTGTTGCAAGTAATATGAATCTTGTCTTTCAAGGAGTGAAGCCTGGTGGTTGCTGTGGGCCCCAAGGGGAGGGGAAGGGAGGAATAGAATAGATGGAACAGGGGTTATTTGGGGAGGGGGGGCAATAGAAGGGTTCTACATGATCTTGCAATGATGGATAAAGGCCATGTTAAAGATCATGAAAAATTTATAAAAGTGTTTGGCAAAATGTAAACCATATTGTAAACCATTGACCATGGTTAGTAGCTATGTTACAATTGTAACAAATGTACCAACCACATATAAAAAGGTTATTAATATGGGAAGGGGGAAAAGGAGGAGGATGCTGGGTAAATTGGAGTCCCCTATATTCTGAATGTAACTTTACTGTGACCTAAAACTTCTTTGAAGACAAACTGAAAAAAAAGTAAGACACTGAGGGAATAAATGGAAGAAAATGTCACTGTACATACAGGACAACAGCTCTTACAGTGATGAAAGGCAAAATGCCAAAAAATTTTTTAAAATGTTTCATTTTTTAATATCCCATTTTTAAAATTTTATTTTTAGTTTAAAAAAATATTTCTTTATTTTATTTCCTATGTTTAAAACTATCATTATTTAATTTTCTCATTAATTGTATTTGGCTATTTTATTGGCTTCATTTTTGAAGAAGTTTTGGATCACAGAAGGGTTACAACTGGGGCAAGGGAGGGTCATTGGTGTGGGTTGTCAGTGGTGGGGGATACATGGGAGGAAGTTCACCTGGGCATACAAATGTTCAAATGTTCATGGGGCATTGCCACAGTGGGTGGAGATTACACAATAATCAAAAGAATATCAAACTCCCATCCTGGGGAGCCCTGCCACATTCTCTAATGCAACAGCAACAATCCCCTGAGCACAGGGGCAATGACTAGTGAAGAAGGATGGTCCATTAATGGACCCTTGATATTGATGACTATGCTTATGAGCCTTTGCTCTTGAAATTGAAATTTAGCCTACTGCTGTAGGGTGCCTAAGAGCTACCTACTGGAAGCCTCCTTGTTGCTCAAATGTGGCCTCTCTCTAAGCCCAACTGGGCATATAAACTCAATAACTTCCCCCCAGCATGGAGCATGACTCCTGGGGATGAGCGTCCCTGGCACTGAGGGATTGCTACCAAGTATCAACAAGCAACGGGAAAAACAAAAAAAGACCTTGATTAAAAGGGGGAAAAGGTAAAGACAAATGAGTTTACATGGCTAAGAGACTTCAAAGTGAGTCGGGAGGTCATTCCAGAGGTAATGCTTATGCAGGTCTCAGCAGGAGCTCATTAACAGCCAAAGTAGATACTACCCCAAATAGTGGGGCTTCTGAGGGCTCTGGAAACATCCAGACACTATAGTCAAGGTAGATGGCTCGGGAGTTTGGTCCCTTGCCATTTGGCCCTGCTTTGGAATTTATGCTCCCCAGTGTGACAGAGTTGGACTCAGCTGTGGTTTCCCTACACATGGCTCTTCTGTCCTTCTATTTGAACTTATAATTAGTACTAAAGTTGGTAGGTGTACGTCCAGGGGGCTTAAATCTTTGATCTGTCCATGTGCCAGCTGGGCCCTGAATCTCAATGGAGTTGCAATACCTACTCTCCAGTTCTTTGGATTCACCCAGGACAACTAACAAGGAGGAGATAATGGATAACCAACATACCAAGGAACCGAGAGTGTCTACAACTGCATCAGCTATATGGGATCAAAGCCCCCTCCACCCCCAATTAAAAGTGGAGTGGGCATCACTATCCAAGAATCCCCAGGATAGGGGAATGAACTATGGACTAAAGTAGACTTACTGGTATTCTACTACAGACTTATTGAGATTCTAGCAATGGAAGAAATATCATTGATGTGGAGGCAGTGGCCACTGGAGGTTCTGAGGGTAGAAAGAGGGAAAAACGTGTAATACGAGGGCACTTTTAGGACCTGGAAATCATCCTGAATGACATTACAAAGACAGATATAGGCCATTATATATCTTGCCATAATCTGCAGAATTGAGTGGGAGAGAGTATAAACTACAATGTAAACTGTAATCCATGCTTAGTGGCATTGCTCCAAAATGCGTTTATCAATTGCAATGGGTGTACCACACTAATGAAAGATGTTGCTAATGTGGGAAAATGTGGAAGGTGTTGGAAGCAGGGCCTATGGGAATCCCCTACATATTCTCTGTAAAATTTATGTAATCTATCTTTTAAAAAAATTAAAAAATTAAAAAAAAAAAAAACAAAAACAAGAAGTAATAAAAAGCTTAATGTTTTATTATATTGAAGTACATAGTAAAAATATTGCTAAAGAAATAATAAATGATGGTTTCTGTTAGTTGTGTTTGGTTATGGAATAGTTTGGAGGTAGGAAGCTATTATTTTCCTTTATCAAAGTTTTTAGCAGCAGTTTATTTATATAAACACCTGTGTATGCATATTTTTATTAAAAGTAAGTAAAACATAAACACAAAGGTGAAATAAATATAAAGGAAGTTATAAAGATATGAAAAGGAACTGACAAAATATCGAACGAAACCATATTTGATCAATAAAACCAACAGTAACAAATACAAATATATAAACTTCTAACAAAATTAAAGAAAATGAAGATAGAAAGAAAATGAAAATATAAATAAGTAGAAATTAGAGGTAAAAATATTGAAAAGATGTAAAAATGAGAGAATAATCACTACAAGTATAAAGTTTCAGTGAAGATGATTTTCTCAGGATATTTGATATTTGATATTATCAAAACTAATTCCAAGAAGTTATTCATAACAGAGTAGGATGATGGAAATTCTAGATTTTAAAACTTCTGGAAGTATTACCTCCATTAAATGTTTTTGGTTCAGTGATAATTTTAATGACACATTTTATTACATTTAAGAAGCAGAAACTTAAGTTATATAAACTTTGCATCATTGAAACTAGTATGAAGTGTTCCTTATTAATTTTACAAAGCTGGCATAATTGTATTGCCAAAGCCTGGTGTATCATTCTACCAAAGGGGTGCCGATGCAATGCACCAGAAATCTGTTGGTTTTTATAAAGTTTATTTGTTTGTAGTAAAAGCTTACAGTTCCAACGCCATGAAAAGTCTTAGACTCTAACTCAAGTTACCATAAGAGGTACTTTCTCACCAAAGTCAGCTGCCCTGTGTTGCAGCAAGGTGGCGGGAGATCTCAGCCTTCCCTCTGGGCTTCCTCTTCCTCTTGAGGCTCTGCGGGCCCAGCTTCTTCCCAATCTCAACTGTAGGCTGGCATAGTGCTTGTCTCTCAGGGCTGCTTATGTCAGTCTCGGCTCTCTTCCCAAAGTCAGCTGTAAGCTATCAGGTAGATGGTCCGTCTCTTCTTGGGGCTTAAGCTGTTTGAACCTTCTTTCTGCACATGGCAGGATAAAAAAATGACCAAGTTCTCTCTTCCATATGTCGTCTTGTATCTGTTCGTGTGAGTGTCAGTTTATATCAAACCCACAAAGGGGTGGTAACTCAACCCGAGTCATGCCTTATTAACTTGGTCGAATCCAAAAGGCCCTAATCTTAACAGGTAATTTAATCAAAGACACATCAGCTGAATTTAATGCAAGCAAAGGTTATCACACCAAGAGGAATAGATTAGTTTACAAATATAATCTTTCTCTTTTTGGAATTCATAAAATAATCTCAAACTACCACACCTGGCCAAGATATCAAAGATTAAAAAACACAATACATTAATCTTATTTAGGAATATAGATATGATTCATGATTTTAGTGGCTGCAAATGAAAGCACTTGACATATCAGAAAATCAAAACAAAAGTTTTGTTGCAGAAGACAGTGGTGCTAGAAGAGAGAAGGTCTGCAAAGCAAATCAGCACATCAGCAGCCAAGCCTATGCTCACAAAACTCAGAGTCTCAACATGATCCAGCCAGATGGCTCTCTTCCACAATGAGCTGGTAGCCTCCATAGCTCCTCTTGGTAGGAAAAGGAGGTAAATTCTTGCTCTGCCTTCATAGCACTTAAGTTTCTTATAGCCTAGAAGTTCCATAATTTTCAGTTAAAGGGAATTCATTTTAGAGCCATTCATATCTTTTAAGTAACCCCAGTTATGACTCCTTATATGTGCATCCCATCAGTGACTCCCTTGTTTAACTTTGGCACATGTCCATACATGGCTTGTTTTAAATGCTTTGCTAATCATGCTGGGTTTTCCGTATGGTTTTAGTGGCTCAATAAAACTTTATTTTAGTATTTATATTAAATAAATAATTTACTTAGGATTTGTCATAATAATGCCAGATTTTTTTCATAAGATGTACCTTGAAAAATGACATCACATTATATGTTAAAGGAAATTTTTTAGGCTAATGTAAGGAATTGTTGCATGAAGACAAAACAAAATAAGAAGTATAATATTTAAGTAGAGAAAACAAGAGTCATTAAATACAAAAAATATGATTGCCACACTAGAAATCCAAGAGAAATTATCATAATATTGATAAAACTAATTGTACCATTAAACTGTTTTTATAAAATATTTTAATATGGCTAGACTATATTTTATCAATTGCCTAAACAGAAACTTGAATTAAAAACTAAATTTCGATTACTTTTATAAAGAAAAATATTTAAAATCAAGAAATACATTTTAGAAGAAAAGAACAGTATTTTTATTGAAAAATTTATAGAATTGACACTTATAAGGAGATGGAGTAGATATACTTTTCCTTATTTTTCCTTAAAGTCAAAATAAAAGCCCTGGACATTATTCTTTTTTTTTTTTTTTTTTAATTAGAGAAGTTGTAAGTTTACAAGGGGATGTATAGGAATCCTGCTTGGTATACTTGATTGTATTCTTAAGACGATCATAAGTTAACTCTGAAAAGGGGAGAAAAGAAGCCCAATCAGGGGCCTTGGAATGACATGATGGTAAGTTCCCTATGTTTTCATTTTGTCCCCAGACTTGGAGCTAAACAGTCTGGCAACCTGAAATGCCAAAAGGTACAGACAAAAATGGCCCCAAACAAAATGTATTCTCTCTAGTCCAAGGGGTTCTTAGCAAGGGGTTCTTGAGCTTGAATTTAAAAAAAAAAAAACAAAAACACATTCTTATGGGGACGTGTTGGTGCTGGTGTGATATATTTATGGACTTAGTAAGGGGTTTGTGGTTTTCACCTGACTGGCCAAGGGGTCTATGGAATGAAAAAGGCTAAGAACCCCTGCTCTAGTCAGAGAACCAGGAAACTGGCAGCCTAGCATGATAGAAAACTTTTGGACAATAATTTCTCTCCTACAGCCAAACACCAAAGGAAAAATACTTTGGCTCATATTTTGCCAGAAAATATGCTGAGTAATGGGTCTGTACTTCCTTGTTTGCCAGGCTATAATGAGGGAACTTAACTACCCTGCCAGGAAGTGTTAAGGAAGTCTGAATAAGTAATTAGGATTTTCATTCCTGCAGTGTCAGTAGAGAAAAAATGGAGAATCCAGTCCTCCACTCCCACGAGGCAATAATGAGCTATTCTTCCTCTACTCCTGAAGTAGCATCAGAGGAAGATTAGTGCAGACCCAGGACTTTCATCACTGCAATGTGGTGACAAGAACACTCCCCCATGTGGTGACAGTAGTGGACACATGGAGAGCAGTAATAAGACACTTCAACCACTCCCAGCCAGGGAGGTGTCAGTGGAGGCCTAGACAGGAACTGAAATTTCCATCCTTACCCAGTAATAATAAGAATCCACCCCTACTTCATTGTCAACTGCTTCTGAGTATGGAAAAAGGGCTTCTACTGCCACTTGACAGTAATGCAGCAGCACTCCTACCCTTTCCCTGCTGTAGCAGTATCAGAGAAAACAAGCTAAAGCATAATGTTCAAGTAAGATTCAGAGACTTATAATAATACCAAAATGTCCAGGAGTCAAAAACAAAACAAAACAAAACAAAACAAAAAACACACTAGTCATGACAAACACAAGGAAAAACTCAAACTGAAGGTTAAAAGACAATTAATAGTTGCCAGCAGTGAGATGACAAATATGTTAGAATTATCTGACAAAATTTGAAAGTATCCATCTAAAAATGATTCAAAGAGTGATTAAATACACACTTGAGAACAATGAAAAAATAGTCTCAGCAAAGAAATAATAAGTCTCAGTGAAGAAAGAACAGATAAAAAGAAGAACCAAAAACAGAACAAATATGAGTGTGTAATCTCATGAACTATAAAAATATATATACTACTACTATAGGATGTTAATAATTGGGTGGGTTGGTGGGAAAAAGACTAAATTAAGATATGGGTTATAATTAGTGGTAATAATTTGATGATGCTTTTTCATAGTTTGTATCAAATATTTCACAGCATTGCAAGGTGTTGGTGATGGGGTGATGTAGGGAGCCCTGTACGATGATATTCTTGTTTGTTTTGTAAGTTCACAACTTTTACTATACATTTATTGTTTATATATGTGCATGATGTATGGACGATATACTTTAATAAAATTTTATTAAAATAATCAAATGGAAATTTAAGAACTGAAAAATACAATAACTAAAAGAAACTCAATGCATGGGTTCAATAGCAGATTGGAAGGGACAGAGGAAAGAATCAGTGAACTTGAATATAAAGAAATAGAAATTGCCCAATCTGAAAACAGGGGAAAATGATGGAATAAAAATAAAGAACAGAGATTCAGGGATTGTGGGAATATAAAGGAAAAAAATCTAACATTATGTCATCAGAGTCTGAGTAGTGGAGGAAAACAGCACTGTTGAGAAACTACTAAAAAAATTTATGGCTGAAACTTCTGAAATGTGGCAACATAAAGAAACATACAGAATTAAGAAGGTAAGTGTATGCTGGAATAAAACCAAATAAATCCATAACAAGACATATTACATTTAACCTTCTGAAAACTAAACACATGTTGAAAAAAAAAAAAAGCTGTGAGAAAGAAACAATACCTTACCAAGAGGGGGGAAAACAATTTGAATGACAGTGAATTTCTCTTTGGAAACCATGGTAGCAAGAAGGAATAGCACAGTATTTTCAAGTGCAGAAAGAAAAGAATACTCAAACTAGGATCCATATTCAGAGAAAATATCCTTCATGAATGATGGGTGTTGTAGGTTGAATTATGTACCACAAGTAAACATATATTTTAAATCACAATTTACACCCCTGTGGGTGTAAGTCCATTGTAAATAGGACCTCTTGAAGATGATATTTTTTAGTGAAAGTGTGGCCCAACTGAATGAGACTGGATCTTAATCCAGATTACTGGAGGCCTTATAAAGATAACTCAGAAGTCACAGAAGCATAAAAGGAAAGGTCATCAACATGTGACAGGAGGAAGAGATATAAGCCAAGGAACCCCAACGATTGCCAGCATCCAGCCCCAGAGCACTACAGTCTTTGAGGAGAAAGCAAGACTTATTGATATCATGATTTTTGGTTTCTTCAGCTTCATAACTGTGAGCCAATAAATTCCTGTTGTTTAAGCCAACCCACTATGTGGTTTTTGTCATGAGGCCTGACAAATTAAGACAAAGGGGAAATCAATAAATTTTCAGATGGAGGAAAACTAAGAGACTTTGTCATCAGCAGACCTGCCCTAAAAGAATGGGTAAATTATGGAAGTTTTCTAAATGGAAAGGAAATGGTAAAAGAAGGCATCATGGAGCATCAGAAAGAAACAGTAAGCAAAAATATCAGTAAATTTAATAGACTTTCCTTCTCTACCTGAGTCTTCTAATCATGCTTGATGGTTGAAACAAAAATTATAACACTGTCTCAGATGGTTCTAAATGTATGCAGGGTAAATATATAAGACAATTATATAATACAAGGGGGAGAGTATAGGGATGGATGGGAGGTAAGGTTTCTACTCTTCACTCAAACTGGTAAAGTGCTTATACTAGTAGACTCTTGTAAGTTATGTATATGTAATGAAATACCTAAAGCAACCTCTAAAAATAACCATACAATGAGATACACTTACACAGATAATTCAAAATGGATTTCCAAGAAATGCTCGAGTAATCCACAGGAATGAATGAAAAAATATAGAAATTATAAACAGAACTAATGAAACAAAATGTAAAATGGCAGACTTATGCCCTAATATGACAATAATTCTATTAAATACAAGTGCTCTAAATATACTAGTGGAAGACAGATTGGCAGAGTGGATTAAAACAAGTCATCCAACTGTATGTTGTCTACAAGAATCCCATTTAAAATATAATGATATATTCAGGTTAAAAGTAAAAGGATAGAAAAAGATATACCATACAAACATTAACAAAGAAAGCAGGGGTGGCTCTGTTACTATCAGATAAAGTAGACTTTAGGGAAAAGAAAATTGCCAGAGACAGAGAGGGACATTATATACCTGTATAAGGGCCAATCCACCAAGAACACTTAGCTCTCCTAAATGTGTATGCACCAAACCACAGAGCTACAGAATACATGTTGTAAAACGTGATAGAACTGAAGAATAGACAAATCCACAATTATATTAGAAGTCTTCCATATCCCTCTTTCAACAATTGATAGAATAACTAGACAGAAAAGCAACAAGTATATAGAAAAACTCAGTAACAGCATCAACCAGTAGGTGTGCCCACAGAATATAATCCAAATAAACAATATCCTGGCCATAAAACAAACTTAAATTGAAAAGGAGAAGAATTATACAGAGTATGTACTCTTACAAAAATGAAATCAAGCTAGAAATCACTATAGAAAGATAAGAAAATCCCCAAACACTTTGGAAACTAAACACATTTCTAAACAATCCATGGGTCAAAGAGGTTGTCTCAAGGGAAATAAAAATCTATTAAATGAATAAAAATAAAAATATAGTAAATCAATATTTGGGGGGTAACTAAAACACTGCTGAGAGGGAAATTTAAACGACTGAATGCATCCATCAGAGAAAGGTCTAAACTGAATAATCTAAACTCCCACCTCAAGAACCTAGAAAAAGAAGTGCAAAATAAACCCAAAACAAGGAGAAGAAAGGAAATGATAAAGATAGGAGCATAAATCAATGAAATTGAAAAGAGTAAAATAATAGATGAAATCAATGAAATAAAGAGCTAGTTCTTTCCAAAGATCTATAACATTGACAGTTCTTTCACAATACTGACAAAGAAGAAGGAGAAAAGATAAGAATCATCAATATCAGAAATAAAATAGGGTATCTAAGTACACATTCTACAGCTATCAAAATGATAAGGGAATATGACAGCTTTCCACACTTAAATTTTATAACTCAGTGAAATGGATCAACTCCTTGAAAAATGAGAATTACCATAAATCATCCAATATGAAATACCTAATGTGAATTAAATATTAAGGAAATGGAATTTGTAGTTTAAAACTCCCAGAAAAGAAGTATCGAGGCCAAATGTTTTCAACAGAAAATTTTACAAAATGTTTAAAGAATATTTAGCACCAATTCTACACAATCTCCTACAGGAAATAGAAGAGAACACTTCCAAATTAATTTCATGAAGCTAGTATTACCCTGATACTAAAAACAGAGACAATGAAGACAGCTGCAGGTCAAAATCCCTTAAATATATAGACATAAAAATCCTTAACAAAATATTAACAAATATAATTTAATTATATTTTAGAAGAATTTAAACCCAAATCAAGTGGTGTTTATTCCAGGGTTATAAGGCTTGTCAATACTTGAAAGTCTCTTAATGTAATCTACCACATTAACAGGCATAAAAAAAATCATTTGAGCAATCAATGCAGAAAAAGAATTTAATGAAATTCAACATCTATTCATGATTAAAAATAAAAATATAAAAACTTCTCTTAAAAAATAGGAATAAGGGAAATTTCCCAACTTGATAAAGAAGATCTACAAAACCCTATAGGTAATATTATACTTATTGGTAAGAAATTGGATAATTTTATCCTTAGATTGGGACAAGTTAAGGATGTCCTTTATCACCACTGCTATTCAATAACATACTAGAAGTTTTAGCTAGTGCTACAAGAAAAGCAAAATAAATAAAAGTTTTACATGTTGGAAAGGAAGGAATAAACCTCTTTATTCACTAATGTCATGATTATCAATGTAGGATATTTCTAGGAATCAGCCAGAAAAACCCTGGACTAATAAACAAATATAGCAAGTTTACAGGATACAGGTTAATATGCAAAAGCCGATTGTCTTACTATGTATCAGCAATGAACAAATGGAATTTGAAATAAAAAATATCACTTACAATAGCATCCAAAAAATGAAACAGGTAAAATCTAACAAAATATGTACAAGATCTTTATGCAAAGATCTTTTATACCAGATCTATAAAACTCTGATGAGAGAATTCAAAGAAGATCTAAATAAATAGAGAGGTATTCCATGTTCATGGAATGGAAGACTCAATATTGTTAAGATGTCAGTTCTCTCCAAATTCATGTACAGGCTTAGTTTAGTTCCCCTCAAATTTACATTAAAATTTTTAAAAATAAAAATATGATTTTTCTAATATTTTATATGGAAAGACAAAGGAACTAGGTTAGGTAGAACAATTTTGAAAAATAAGAATAAAGTAGGGATAATCAGTTTATCCAGTTGCAAAACTTATAGTTACAGTATTCAAGAATGTGTGGTATTGGCAGAGGGATAGACACCTGAATCAATGCAACAGAATAGAGAGCACACATAAACATACAAATTGTCCAACTGACTTGACAAAGTGTAAAAGCAAGATACCCTTTCAACAAATGATGAAGGAGCATTAGAACATCCATAGGCAAACAAATGAATCTTGAACTAAATCTAACATCTTAAACAAATTGAACTCAAAATGGATAACTGACTTAAACATAAGATAAAAATCTTTAAGGAAAAAAGCATAGGAGGAAATCTTTGGGGTCTAGGTCTGGGAAAGAGTTCAGAATTAATACCAAAGCATCACCTGTAGAAGGGAAAATTAAAACTTGGACTTCATCAAAATCAAGAACTTTTTCTCAATGTTTTCCCTGTTAAGAAGATGAAAACACAAGTGACAGGGAGAAAATATTTGCAAACCATGTACACAGCAAAGGACTTGTATCTGGAATATATAAAGAACTCTCAAAAAACAACAGTTAAAACAATCCAATAAAAAATGAGCAAAAGAGATGAAGAGATACTTATTGAAGAGGACATAAAGAAAGACAGCTAATGAAAAATTTTCAGCTTCATTAGCCATTAGAGAAAGGCAAATTGAAACCACAATGGGATATCACTACATATCTATCAGAGTGACTATAAAAAATATTGACATCAAATGCTGGCAAGAACATGGCAAAACTAGTTCATTCATGCATTGTTACTGAGAATGTAAAATGGTACTACCACTGTTGAAAACAGTTTAGCCGTTTCTTAAAAATCTCAGCATGTGGGGGACGGATGTGGTTCAAATGGTTGGGTGTCCGCCTCCCATATGGAGGGAACTGGGTTCGACCCCTGGGACCTCCTGGTAAAATAAAAATATAGAAAGCGCACGGACTGCCAGGCCCCGCAAGCAGGTGAGCCCCCAATGCCCCATGTGCAGGATGTGCTGCCAGGCCCTGTGCGTTGGTGCGCCACACGCAGCAAGATGATGACATAACAGGAGAGTGGCACAAGGGAGAGCCAAGATGAGAAGTGCTGAAAAACCAGGAGCTGAGGTGGCACAGGTGGCAGTATGCCTCTCTTCCACATCGGAGGTTCCCAGGATGAAATGCTGGTGAAGACAGGAAGAGAAGGATGAGAAGAGAGGGCAGGAAACGGACACAGAGAACTGTCCATAAAAAGTAAATAAATCTAAAAAAAAAAATAGTCTAAACTTGCAGTTGCATGCCTGGGCATTTATCACAGAGAAATGAAAACTTATATTCATGCAACAACCTGTACAGGGATGTTTATAGTAGCTTTACTCATAGTAGCCAAAAACTGGAAACAACCAAAAATGTCTTTCAAATAGTAAATGTGAAATATCCATATCATGGAATATTAACTACTCAGCAATAAAAAGGAATGAACTATTGATATGTACAATAACCTAGCTGAATCTTCAGTGACCCTTGTAGTGAAAATGCTCTGTATTTTGTATGCATCAATGTCAAAATCCTGTTATAGCACTATAGTTTTGTAATGTGTTACCATTGGGGAGACTGGGTAAAGGCACACAGAATCTTTCTGTATTATTTCCTGCAACTGAAAGTGAATCTACAGTTATCTCAAAATGAACAATTTAATTTAAAAATTTATAGACTATATCCAAGATATTATAAAAAGAAACTCACCTATTTCTGGAAGGAAGGATTCAATGGTATAATAATGTCCACTTTTCCTAATTAAGTGAGAGGCTTAAAGCAATTACAAGTACATTCCAATACAGTTTTATTTTTGTACTTGAAAAAGGGATCATGAAGTTTGCCTGCATAAGAAAATGGGTGAATGAGTTTAAAATTTTTAAGTAGTCATGGAACCCAAGTGTACTGCCAGATATTTAAGGTAACATAAATCTATGTATAAAATAATACAGGAGAGTCATGAAAATCTTTCCCTGAAACAGATGTATTTATGTTTGTTTGAGGTTGAGAGTGTCTGTGTGAATTTATGCATATATGACCTTTGTGATTGTCTGCTTGTGTGTTTGTGTGCTTGGGCACACTTAAAGTCTTAATTTAAAGATTGGTTAGACCAATTTTAAGACCTATTGGAATGGGCTTTGGGTTAAGGTGAGGCCTTGAATGTTAAAAAGAAATACGATAACTGCTACCTCCACCTTAGGTGGGGAATGATTTGGATGGTTTGATGATCATCCTGCAGAAAGAGATGTGAGGTGCCTGGGTATTATCTTGGGACAATGAATTCATGCTTATCGGGAAATGGTGCTTTTGTGTGCAGTTATTCAGAGTGTGAGGCACATTCTTCGATTCACTCTAGTGGGAGTACTAAGGACAGAAGCAAGGGCAAATGAAAGGCTCTTGAAAAGGGGAATAGGATATACCAAGAAGAAAACTGCTAACGGCCACCAACAAAGTTATATACCTTTCACCCTGCAAGAAGAGAGGAGGAGTCTTTGATTCTCAATTACTTTACTAATTCTATTCCCAGATTTTTATCCTCAGTTCTCAAGCTCCCACCTTGTTGTATAAAACTCTAAGTGGAAGGGAGCATTGGCTGCATGATGTACTACTTCAAAGTTCCCTCCACTGCAAGCCGCAGTAAACCTCAAACAGCTCAAAGATATAAAAGGTGATTTATTCCACACTGAAGTCTGAGATAGACAACCCTTAGCAGACATGGCTCCTCCAGAAACATCCAGAGATCCCAGTTACTTTTAATTTTTACTTCTTCCATTTTGCCTACGTTGTTCCACCCCCATATTCATGTCTATATTTCAGGTAGGGAGAAAAAAGTAGGGCAAAGGGCTCATACAGGAGTTACACAAATCTTGGAAAATTTCACTGTATGTTTTTACTAGTTGAATTAGGGCTGTTATACAGAGGCTTTATTTACTATGAAAACTCTCTCTTGCAAATGAATATTGATGAAAAGGAACAGGAAATTATAAGAAAGAAAAATATGTATTTAAACCAAAGGCAAATTAATAGATGTTTGGACCCCATACAAGTGTTCTAGGCTTGGATGAAGGAGGAATTTTATACTGTCCCATACTTGCTGGATGCAATTGTTAACCTAGTGTGCACATGTGCATTTGTGTTCCCTTCAATAATATGACTTCCCAGCTGACCAGGATAATTTTACTAAATTACATTCTTATTAAATGAGTTATCATTTCTTCTGAATGAAATACAAACTTCTCCTCCCAATAAGTATTTAGGACCCTCACTTACTTTTACAGATATTTCTCACACTACTTTGCCATATATACTCCTTGCAAGAACTTTTGCTGTTTCTTGACATGTCACATACCTGCTCCTGCTACTTCCCCCGTCTGTCGGTTCAAATTGTAGCCACAGAAATCAAAACAGTTTTTATCTGGAACCCAGGTATGTATGGTGAATATTGGCTTGGAAGAGCCACAAAGGAACTTTCTGGGGTGATAGAAAGGCACTACATCTTGAAATGGGTATGGATAGCCTGGTTGTATGCATTTGACTCAAGTACCTCAATGGCAAGCATGATATCATGCAAATGTGAATTTCACATTTCATATGCCAATTATAACAATTAAAACATGTACCAACCTTTAAAGCCGTTCTCCAAAGCCATTTTATAATCCAGGCTGTACTGGTTACTCCCTTCTGCCTCCTAAATGTTGGGGACTGATTTTCCATCTTTTGCTGCTCTTAAAATGTTCTCTCATCAGTTAACAAATGTTCCACAACAATGTAATGTATTGGTGGAGGGGTGTTGTATGGGAATTCTGCCCATTAGGCATGATTATTTTATAAGTTCATAACAACTTCTCTAACAAAAAAGTATATATGTATATTTTTAAAAATTAAAAAGTATACACACCCAAACGTGTGTGTATATGGATATGTACATGCAAATACATTTAAACATGAATCATATCATATCTTACATGTTTTATGGTTATGTTGGTATTTGCCTTCCCCCTCCAGGTACCTTGAAAGCTGGGGGACTGACCTACTTGCTTGTTTATTTTGTTTTGTTTTGTTTTTTACACTTCAATGAGTTTTTTAAAAATTGTTGTTATTAGAGCAGTTGTAGGTTTACAAAAAAATCATGCAGATAGTGTAGAGTTCCCATACACAGTCACCACCCCCCACAGTTTTTCTATTAACATTTTGCATAGTGTCATCTTTTGTTATAATTGATTAAACAGTGTTATTATAATTATATTCTTAACTATAGTCCATATTTTATGTCAGGGTTCACACTTTGTATTGTACAGTTCTGTTTTTTATTTTTATTCTGGTAACATATATACAAACTAAAATTTTCCCATTTTATGCACTTTCAATTATACAATTCAGTGGTGTTAATTACATTCATAATGTAATGCCACCATCACCACTATCCATTACCAAAATGTTTCCTTTTAATCTATTCTAGCATCTAACACTGAATCTTATATATGATATGTGTTCATTAACATTTGTCATATAGTGAAGGATAAACTTGAAGGTAGAGCCTCTTCTAGTGATTCTAGGCATGTCTTAAAACTTCCTCATATCCTATGATACCTTTTAAGAATATAGTTGTAAACTAGAAGTGAACAATACAATGTTTTCTTGAGATCTTACAAACCCTAATGATATTGATGAGTATGGCATAATTCCTATTCTATACCCTGTTGAAAACCCATCACCCCCCTCCCCAAGAATTCTTTCATATCTCCAGGGTTAAGGATACAGAAAGATGAAAGCAAAAGTGAGGTGTTAAACCCTCAATGGTTGGATTATGATTGGGGCAATTTCCTGTGCTCACCAAATTATTGCCTTCCCAGTCTTGTTGTGTTTGTT
This sequence comes from Tolypeutes matacus, assembly GCA_026826555.1. Taxonomy (NCBI): domain Eukaryota; kingdom Metazoa; phylum Chordata; class Mammalia; order Cingulata; family Chlamyphoridae; genus Tolypeutes; species Tolypeutes matacus. The sequence continues at coordinate 34,917,957 of JAKSZT010053764.1, read as the reverse complement.
CCTTTGTCTCGACCTGGAATTGAACCAAAAGTGGATATTAGCCCCTTTTCTCAAAAACAAAACAAAAAACAAACAAACAAACAAACAAACAAAAAAACATCCATAGCTGGCAGGTTTTATTTAGTGCCGGGGTTGATGAAAAGGGGTTTACTTTATTAGAGAAACACAATCAACTTGAAATTGAATACTTTTTCATGGCAACCAACACTTTTCAATGACAAAACTATTAATTTTAAATTTTCTTACACAGAACAATTCAGTTAATTCTAGAGCTCACCCTCAAGCCTACCTAAAGACGTGCCAATTCAAAGACTAGATGAAACTTAAAAATGGTACCTTGTAAGGTCTTGAGTAAGCAAGTTAGAAAAGTCTCCATCATTCTCCCTGGCGTTGTCTGCTGAGCACGTATTTGTCTATAACACATTAATATTTTCTTAGGGCTTGTAAGTCAGTAATAGAAAAATATTGAAATGGCCTGAGTCATTTCATCCATTACCCCTGCTCCCAAAATAAAGCTCTCTTTCATTCAGAATTAAAATTTCCACATGATTTCAAAAGGTAAAATAGTCCGTTCTAGCTACAAGGACAAAATCTCTTGTCCTTGAGCCACTACAATGACTGATATTGAATACAATGGGTTTTGATATTAAAATAAGCAAACACTTCTCCTCCTTCCCATTTCCTAACAAACAACACAGGGAAGCTGAAGGTTTTGCAGGGTCTCTAAAACCATCTTGAGAGCTATGAATACTCAATGATATTATACCCTTTTATTTTGATCGCCTCATTTGCCTCTGTTGGAGCTTATATTTGTAGTGAGTTTGCCAGATTCTGTAGAAGTGGCAGGTAAGAGAGGGAGAGTTGGATCAGCCTAAAGGGATTTGAATTTCAAAGCTCAGCAGCAGTTCTGTCTATAACAGTAGGGATCTGTTAGTCTCCATATACAGCCAAAAAAATCTCATTTATCTGGTTTAGTGAACTCTGTAGAATACAAAACATAAAGTCTCTCCTCTTCATAACTAAATCTGCTGCAGAACTTCATTAATTTGCTAAAAAGCTGACAATATAAGTCCATAATTTCAACATAATTCAACTGAATTTCACATTTGAAAATGTTTTTTATCTGTTTAAAAGAACAAACCCATACTTTGTTAAATTCCATTATAAAGTGATCTCTAACTATGTGTCCTTACCTGCTTGCACACACACATGCGTGTTGCTGACAGAGTAGTCAATGGTCTGTCTCAGAGAGATTACGTTTTTGGAATAATATCTCTGAAGAATTAGGAATTATTTAATAATATACAGTGAACTTGATTGTAATTGTTTGCTTTTGCTTTTTTCTGATGTTCCTCTTTAGTCAAAGCTGCAAAGTTTAGTGTGATTTGAGCTCTAAGGGAGGATATGCAAGTTGCACAGGGCTCCAAATGGAATCAGAGCCATTGTTATCAATAATGAAGAGTTTTATGGCAGGGAGGACTCTGCCAAAGAGCTCTGGGAAACCCAGTGAGTTGGGAACATTCCTTCAGGGATTGCTTCATAGTAGATGGGGCTCTGCCTCCCCCACTTTCAAAGACAGCAGATCCACTTTAAATACTTTTCTAAATTGCTGTGCCTGCTAAGGTTTCCACTTGAATACAGTTTCCCTAGGCCCCCAAATTTAAAAATTACTGATCTTGAGTAACAGAAAAATGCCCTCACAAAGATATTGAAGTCCCAAAAGGTTAGGTGACTTCCTTCTAACCGAACTGGTTACCAAGAGATGTCTCCCAACTCATGACTCCTGTGCTTTCTATCTACTAGGCTGCTTCTTATGCCTCATTTATTGTCTGCAACAGCAACAACCTCTAACATAAGAAAAAAAGGGGAAAAACCAGTGAGTTGTCATACAAAACAGAATCAAGTAGTTTAAAAGTACACATTATGCTAGAATGCAGTCCTGGACCTTACCTGGAAGCCCTAGAAAAGATGTGTTTTCAGGGTTTGCTGTAGGCGTTTCATGGAAGCTTCGGTTCAGGTCATGACTGACCATATTTGGACTCATCCCACATGTAAGAACTGGCAGGATCAGAATCCATGTGGATCTCTAGACCCAGGAACACAAACCTGGAAGTGTTGGTATTTATTTACATATTACAGGTGAGAGCAGGACAGCATGTAGAATGTAGGGAAGTAGTGTGGGAGAGTGAATCATTATTATGACATGTCTCTTGAAAAATAAAGTTGAGGATCCAATTGAAATTCTTTTAGTAAACTTTTAATTTTGAAATAATTTCAAATTACAGAACAGTTGCAAAACTAATACAAAACTTATTTGGAGAATTCTAACCTACACTCACCCCAGCTCCACCAATTTTAACATTTTAGCACATTTACCGTATCATTCTATCTCTTCATCTAACTATATCTATCTCCTTATCATCTATCTATCTTATCTTTTTTTGTACATTTGAGGGTAGGTTGTATTTACCATGCTCCTTGAATATATACTGCTTTTACGAACTTTTCCTAGGAACAAGGATTTTCACTTATGTGAACTTGATACCTTAAGTACAGTTATCAAGTTCAGGAAATTTAACATGGATATAAAGCTTATAGTCTATATTTCATTTTTTTCATATGTCCAAATAATGTCCTTAGGAGTCTTTTCTCCTTCATTATTCGATCCCCTGCCCCAAGATCATGTATTGCGTTTCATTGTCATTGTCTCTTTAGTTGATTTTTTTCTTAATCCTGGAAACATATATGTAGCATAAACTTTCCCATCTCAGCCTCCTCCAAGCACAACATTCTGTAGGATTAATGACATTTACAATATTGTGCTACCCTCACCAGCATCCATTACTAGAACTTTCCCATCACCCCAAATAGAAACCCTACATCCATTATGCATTAACTCCCCATTTCCCCTATCTCCCCCTGTAACCTACACTCTACTTTCTGTCTCTGTGAGTTAGCATATTCTAGATATTTGATATAGGTGGAATTGGACAATATCTGCCCTGTTGTGATTGTGTCTGACTTATTTCACTCAACATGATATCTTCAAGGTTCATCTGTGTTTGGCACATCCTAAGTTAGGTCCCCTAAAACATCTTCTGTCATACCAAACAATAGAAAAAAAATTATGTGTGGCCTGATAACTCTGGGAATAATCTTAATACTTGGTTTAATTGTGGGGTTTAGGGAAGGGTTTGGTGAGGAGGCTGCCTTTTTTTTTTTTTTTTTTTCCCCCAAAACATTCCATGAATGTTTGCTGGATGAGCGAATAATATCTTTAACATCTTTGTGTTTGACTATAAAATATTCCCATGTCTACAGCTAAGTAAAAATATGAGAACATCTCTCAGACAGGTAAATGATTAAAAGAAGTGAAAACATATTATGTCTATTGCTATTTGTGTGCATATGAGAGACAAGATCTTTGCTGCAACCAAAAAGAATTTTACTGTGTATTTGCTGATCTATTGATTTGAAGACAATTTTATTTGTCAGAATTCCACTTTATTGGGTAAATCAATATAGTTTGAATAAAGATGTGACTAACCCAGTTATATTGGGTAGATAATGGTTGTGAAGGTAGGGGTGAGATATCAAGAGTCTAGTCAAGTAACTAAAAGATGGTTGTTACACTGTCTGGGGGCATTTGAAGCACTTTAGTAAGGGTTTGTGCATCTATGTTTGGTTTTAGGAATTGGACTAGTACTGACCATTGCATTGAAAATTAGTTCACAGAAGAATTTGAAGTTGGGTTTGACTGGATAATGTTAAGAAGGAGGATTGAGGCTGGATGCTGAGGGAGGAAGTGAGAAAAAAACAAGAATTTAAAGAGTTGAGAAGGAACTTTTGAAGAGACAAAAATGACTTAGATTTTAAATTGTTAGTTGTAGCTGTGTGGTGGCCTTCCCTATGAAATATTTAATGAATTCTAAATTGTTTTTTAGTATTAATAGTAGTGAATTCTAAATGCTTTTCTCTGATGTGACCCTTTTGTAGAATCCAAAAATGTGCAAACATTCTGCATCTAAGTTAGATTGGAAGGAGACAAAAAAAAAAAGAAGAAAAGAAAAAAGAAAAAAAAAAGAACAAAGGAGATGCAGAAAGTAGAGCATGAAGAGGACAAATGGCATCTGGATTAAATCACAGATGTCAGCGTTATATATAGAATTCCAACTTTTTTGGGTTTCAAAGGGATCAGTGTATTGGTTGAATTTTTGAATGTATCATACTCACTCTTGTCTGACATAAACTTCTTATTTCTTACTTTACTCCTTTTCCTTTACATATGGAAATAGAAGCATCCATAAGATGCTTATGTACTGGTAAGTATTAGGATCTCAAATCTCACATAGACAAGAGTTCATGAGAGCTCTTTACATTAAAAGAGCAATGGCTAGATTAAACAAATATTAAGAGATAGCTTCTACTTCATTTTTTTTTTAATGTCTTCCATTGAGGTGAGAAAAGTTCTTCCAGACAGAAATAGCTATAAGGACTCCTATTCAGTAACTCTCATTTAAACTAGACATCTCTTATTTATATTTTTATTAGAATTATTTTTCAATATACCAAAAGTAGGGGGAATAATATAGTGAATCTCATGTACTTATCATTTACTTTCAGCAATTATCAACATTTACCATTAATGTTCATCTATAGCCTCATTTTTCCTGAAGTATATTAAAACAAATACCAGATATCATGTTATGATGTCATTTCATACCCTTTTCTCTCTGCACACAAACACAGAGGTATATAAAATTAAGGATTTCTTATTATATAACCACCATGACATTTTCACACCTAACAAGATTTAAATTAATTGCTTAATGTCATGAATACCCAGTCAATTTACAAATATTTTCAGTTGTCCCCCAAATACATTTTTTAAGGAGGTCCTGGGATTGAATCCAGGACCTCATACATGTGAAGCAAACACTCAATCACTGAGCTATACCTTCTCTACTCCCAAATATATTTTTCAGTTGGTTTATTTAAATCAGGGCCCAAAAAGTTATTCATTTTCTCTATTAGTTTTCTATTGCTGCTGCCACAAATTGCCACAAACATAGAGATTTAAAGCAACGCAAGTTTCTTATCAAACAGTTCTGTGGGTCAGAAGTCTGATACAGGTCTCGGTGGACTGAAATCAAGGAGTCAGAAGGGTGGCAATCTTATTTGGAGGTTCTGGGGAAAATCAGTTTCCTTGTCCTTTCCAGTTTTTAGAGGCTGCTTGCATTCCAAAGCTCATGGTTCTCTTCCCTTCTTCATCATCAAAGCCAACAGCAGCATATCAAATCCTTCTCTTGCTGCCATCTCCTTGGTTGTCTGCAACTGGAATAGGTTCTCTGCTTTGAAGGACTCAAGTGATTAGAATGGGCCCAGTTGTCCAGGATAATCTTCCCATCTCAAGGTCCTTAACCTAAATCACATCTGCAAAGACCCTTTTTCCATGTAAGGTAAAATATTCCTAGGTTCCAGGAATTCAGATATGGGCATGTTTAGAACTATTGCTCTGCATACTACACCGTCTTTCTTTTGTAGCTTCTCATTTATAGAAGCTTTCCTGAAAGTGTATAGGTGAATATGCTCTCTCATATCTCTATTGATTCTCTCTTGGGTCCCTGATTTAAATTGTTACTGGGAAAGAAACAAATAGATTGGAGGACTTGCTCTTCAAGCTGTAATGGAGGAGCTTGCACCAGACTAACCATCTGACAAAAACAACTAGAATATCTAAGAGAAATACAAAACAAAAAATAAAAAGCAGCTATCTGAATACATGAAAGAGCAATCAAAACAGCTAGGGCCTGAAGAGACAAGGTCATAGAAAAAAATGAAATGCACTGAAGTGAGTATTGACACTATTTTTTCCTTTGAGAAATTTGTTGATTGATGGGCCAAAAACCATTAAGATTGAACAAAACATCACAGTTAAGTGTCTGAGGCAGTATAACTGTTCTACAAGACAAAAACTGTACTTCAAGGCTATAATGACAGTCATGACATGAGAACCGAAAATCCTAGGCACTGTAGAGAGATGAGGCACATATCCATTGCATAATTTATCTTTGAGGCATTTGTGAACACCTAAACTGCACATACCCAAGGTCAGATGCCAAGAAACTAATTTAAATTAGTTGCTAATATACTACAAAACAGATATTTTAGCATGGTGCTAGAGATATAAAATTTGGAGTTCAACAAATGGCAAAGGAGAAGGCCTCAAAATTAATACTACAGGGTTTGATAGAGCAGAAGGTTATAACTTAAGGGTAAGATTAAACCAGAATTAATTGTCTTAAAAAACTGTCAAGCTAGACTAGTCAAAATGATCTTTCCATTCCCTATCTGTCTATAGAAATAAAATTAAATCCACTTTGAAAGAAGATAACATGCATAGCCTCTAAAATGTTCCATAATAGATGCCTGGCAAAACCATCAGGCATTCCAGGAAACAAGAGTAAATAACCAAAACCCAAAACTTAAAACCAAAACAAAACTAGAAGTGATTCAAATATTGAAATTATTAGATGAAAACTTTAAATATCTATGATAAATAAGTTTTAAAATATATAGATTAAAAGATAGAGAATATCACTTAGGGAATTGGAATCCAAAAGGATTAAATGGAAAATTTAGAACTGAAGAGATTTAATAACTGAAATGAAGAATTTAACAAGTGGATTAGTCAACAAATTAGAAAAGCCAGAAGGGAAGAATAATAAACTGAGAGATAAAACAATAAAAGATAAAAAGATTAAAATTAAGAGAGAAAAATTATAATATATACATTATAATGAAAGATTAAAAATAATGATGGAGTTATAGGATATATTGAAAAGATCTAAAATATATGTATATGTATTCCCAATAGAATACATTGAAAATATATGTAGAGGTATTCTTGAATGGGTCAAAGTAATCTCTAAAGAGAATATGTTTTTGAAATATTTTTACAACCAAATAGTTTAAAACAAAACTAAATAGAAAGAAAACCACAATCATGCAAAACCTGGAAAATTGCTGAAAGCTAAAGAACTATTAAAAGCAGCCAGAGAAAAGAGGCATATGACCTTCAAAAGTGAAATAAAATGACCTCTATCTGGCATTTCAATAGAAATAGTGGACTAGGATCTTAAATTATGAAAGATATAAACCTGCTAAAATTTTATTTTCAGCCAAAATATCCTCCAAAATTTAAGGTAACAAATCATGGCACATTTATAAATACAGACCACATACTTTTATGAAAATGCAATTAAATTAGAAATTCATAGCAGTAATATGTCTAGGGAAACCACAGATATTTAAAAATTTAGCAACATATTCGCTAACAATCATTGGATCAAATAAGAAATCACAAGGGAATAGCTAAAATATTTTGAAGTGAATGATTGTGTTAAGACATATCAAAATATGACGATGCAGTTAAATCAGTCCTTAGAGACATTTACAGCATTAAATGCCTCTGTCAAGAAATAAGAAAGGTCTAAATTAATGACATAACATTCCATTTTAAGGAGCTTGAATATGAACAGAAGAGAAAATCCAGAGTAAAGAGAATAAATGGAATAAAGACAAGAGCAGGAATTTTAAAAGTGGAAAACAGAAAAGAAAAGAGTGAAATACTAAAGTTGGCTCTTTGAAAAGATAAGTTCATAGACCCATAGCTAACATGGTCAAAAAATAAAATAGCAATTACCAATTTCAGAAATGAAAGAGTGGTTATTAGAGATTCTACAGACATTAAAATATTAAAGAAATATTTTGAACAACTTTATAAGAACAAGTTCGGCAACTTAGATGACTTGATAAATTCATCGCAAATTACAACTTATCAAAATTAACAAAAGATGAAGTGGACAATCTGAGTAATTCTATATATCTCTTAAGGAATTTTAATTTGTTATCTAAACTTTCCTACAAAAGAAATATCTAGGTTCAGTGATTCAAAATACCAAACCAGTCTTTCTCAACTTCTTCCAGTAAATGAAGAGGAGGAAACATTTCCAGCGCATCCGGTCACCATAACCCTAATACCAAAAACAATCAAGACCAATACAAGAAAGAAAATACAGGAAAGGAGAGGAGAAGGGAAGGGAGGGGAGGGGAGGGGGAGGAGAGAAGGAAGGGAAATTAGAAACCAATATCTCTTATGAACATAGACATCAAAACATATTAGCAAATTAAATCCAGCAATATATAAAAATGATCATATATATATATATATAATGACCAACTGGATTTATCCTAGGAATGCTAGATTTTTTTAATATTTGAAAATCAATGGTGTTGCAACAACTAGATATCCATATGAAAAAAAAATGAACCTAAAACATATCATATCTATTATCAACCCAAAAATTAATTTGAGGTAGATCATAAATCTACAAATCAAAGCTTAAAATATAAAATTCCTAGAAAAAATATAAGAGATTATCTATGGGATTTGGGGAGTGGGCATAATTTTCTTAGAAAAAGATATAGAAAAAAATAACCATAAAGGAAAATATGATAACTTAGACTTTAGGAAAATTAAAAACTTTTCAAGAGCATCAGTAAAAAAAAAAATCCACAGATTGGGAAAAATATTTCAAACATGTATATCTGACAAAGGACTGGTATACAGGAATAAAAGTAATTTCTATAACTGAAAAATATAAACAGCCCAATTAAAACAATGTTAAAGGGAAGCGGCTGTGGCTCAATCAGTAGGGCTCCCGTTTACCATATGGGAGGCCCCGGGTTCGGTTCCCGGGGCCTCCCGGTGAAGGCAAGCCCGCCCGCACGGCGTGGTTAGCTGACCCAGCGAGCACAAGCAGCAAGGGTGGGGATAAATTAAAAAAAAAAAAAAAATTTAAAAAAAAAAAAAAAAAAAAAAAAAAAAAACAATGTTAAAGGGGAGACAGATGTAGCTCAGATGGTTGAGCCCCTGCCTCCCACATGGGAGGTCCCAGGTTCGGTCCCCAGTACCTCGTGGAAAAAATAAAAATGAACAACAAGCAAAACAAATGAAAAAACTAACTCAGCGAAGCTGATGTGGCTCAGTGGTTGAGCACTGGCTTCCCACATACCAGATCCCAGTTCAATCCCTGGTTCTGGGTGCCTAAAAAAAAAAAAAAAAAAATGTTAAAGATTTGAACAGATATTTTACAAAATAACCAATTGGCACTTGAAAAAGTGGCCAATATTATACCAATGAATTGTAAATTGAAATCACAAAGAAATGCCTCTACTCAACCACCAAACCTCATGGAATTGTACTCTTAAGGTTTGTGCATTTTTATATAAATTCTAACTCAAAATAAAATAATGTGGGATGTGGTGGGAGGTGTGGGAGGTGGGCAACATGGGAATCCCAGTGGGTTCCGTGTAATATTTTGGGTAATCTAAGCACCTCTTAAAATATATGTATATATATATATATAAATAACATTTTTGTAAGCAAATACACATATATGCACATATATTTATATATCATTATGCAAATGTTTGTATGTATTGTGAGAATTTTGATTTTTACCCAAAAAAAAAAAAAAAAAAAAAAAAAATAACTGATCAAATGCTAAACCTAAGTTCCTGATGTGAATTCTGTGGTATTTATCAGGAAGTGTAATGAAGTCTGCAACTTAGATACCCATTAGAAAATAAAACGAATTGATGAATATTTGGAGGGAGAAATGGAGAATATGTGCTGAAATGAGTGCAGTAAAATGTTTATTGTAAAATCTATGTGGTAGGTATATGATTGCTCATTGTAAAATTCTTTCAACTTGCTATGTATTTGAATATTTTCATCAAAAAATGTTGGAATGCTATCCATATTGAATTGATGTACTGCAGGAATGGGTTAAGAACAAAGAGAAAAAAATTGTGGATACATTTTCTAAATAAATATCAACTGCTTGAAGCAAAAATAATTTATCATGGAGTTTAAAATATACATAGAATTAAATACATGATAAGAATACAAAAGGAAGAAAGATAAATGAAGTTAAAGCATTTTAAGTTCTTATATTTTCTAGAAAGTGTAAAAAGTTTAAACTTAAGGCTGACTCTCATAAATCAGGAATATAAGTTTTAATTGCCAAGTTAACTAATGTGAATAAAAGATTATATAAATAAAAAGAAAATAGAAGGGAAGAAGAAATCATAAAAAATATTGGTTATTCTGAAAAAGGCAAGGAAGTAGAAACAGAAACAAGGAAAAAAGAATTAAAAAAGCAGATGGGGAAAAATAATATGAGGATAGATAAAAGCCCATCTATATTAGTAATTATGCTAACTATAAATAGATTAAATACTACATTAAAAAGACAAATATCGCTATACTGCATAAAAAAGCAATACCTATTGCCTTAGTTTGCCACAGAGCTGCCAATGCAAAGTACCAGAAATGGGTTGGTTTTTTATAAAGGGGATTTATTTGGGATAAAAGTTTATAGTTCTGAGGCCATGAAATGTCTCAATAAAGTACCATCAGAGCTGCTTTCTCAGGGTCCTGCCACATGGCAAAGCAAGATGGCCACTGATCTCTACCAAGGTCTCTGCCTCCCCTCCAGAATCTACTGTCTCCTGGAACTCAGCTGTGGGCAACCAGGCATAGGGCTTGTCTCTTCTCCTCTATCAGTCTCAGCTACTCCACTTTTCCCCCCAAGTTCAACTGTAAGCTATTAGGCATATAGTTCCTCTTTCCCTGGGCCTCAGCTCTTTGAGCCTTTCAGGGGCTGCTCTCCTTGCAGTTCAGCTGTGGGCAAAATTGGAGTCCTTTCTCTCATATTGCAGGGTCAAATATGGCAGTTTCCTTTTCAGGCATGTCTCTTTCAGTATCTCGGTTTATATCAGACCCAGCAAGAGGGCCGAAACTCAACCTGAGTTATGCCTCAGTGGCACAGTTCAATCAAAAGCACTAAATCAATCTTATCAAGTATTCTAATCAAAGGCTCCTGAACTGAATTTAATGCAATCAAAAGAGTACCATACCTACCGGAATATATTAGTTTAAGAACATAATATTTTTCTTATTGGATTCATAAAATAGCTTCAAACTGTCACACCCATCTATATGCTTCTTTTAAGAGACATACCTTAAATACAAAGATGCATAAAATTTGAAAGCAAAGGGATATCAAAATGATGCAGTATACATGTACTAATCAAAGAGAGCTGATGAATTTTTTAATAATGTCAGTCAAAGTAAATTTTAAGGGAATAGATATTGGTAGAAATAAAAAGGCATATCATAATATTAATAGTCAATTCATCAGGAAAAATAATAATCCTAAATTTATTTGATGTAATAGCATAACCTGAAATATACAAAGCAAAATCTAACAGGTAAGAGGAGAAAGACATAAATCTACAAAGACAGTAGGAAATTTTTAACACAATTATCTCAATAACTGATGGAAAAGCAGACCAAAAAAAATCACTAAGGAAATAGAAGATTTAAACTTAAAAAATACTAGTAAAGCTTAGTATGAGTCAAGAACGTTTAATAATAGTTGTAGCAACAAAGTTATGCTGTGCTACTGAGAATCAGAATTTTCTCTGTGAAATTCCCTAATTGTTTATGGAATTCTTTCATCAAAGACTCTGGATTTATAAATGGGATAATATTCTCAAAGAGGTCTTTGGAATATTGTATAGCAGTCTTCTGCAAGGGACAATATTTGACCCATTTTAAGTCATTTTAAAAAAATCTATGGTTCATTTACTTTGAATTTCATTTTCTGTCACTTCAATTTAACAGCAATAAAATGTGCAGCTATCATGGCAACTTAAATGACAGAGTGGAGGATCCTTTTCATGATGTTAGTCAAGGATGGTTTGGACACAAAGACTTTCATAATCTGCTCACTCTTATCTACCAATTTTTCCCAACATAACCTTCATTATGTCAAAAAATAAGAAAATTAAAAATGTTTTAGTGACCTCTATGTGTCAGATACTATGCTAGTGGGCATCAGAGGGGATAAAATGATCTCCAGGAGTCGTTTGGAAGTTTCAAAGAACGTACAGCTTTTAGCAGAGTATTCATAATTGACATTTAGTATGTTGAGTGAGTAAATCGTTGCTGATTAGAGGATGCTCTATAAATGCTACCTGAATAAAATTGGATTGGGCAAAACCAAGAATGTAGATATCATATATATCCATTGTTTGTTTAGATGAATGTGTATGCCTTAGCAGAAGATTTCACTTTGGCCCAGGCATGAAAACTCCTGAAGCCTTATGACCAAATTTCAAAATGAAAGTTGCTGTGTCTTATCAATTAATCGATTCCTCGCTTTATCCAACAAATATTTATTTATACTGGATTATGTTTCAGGGACTGCAATAGTAATTAGGAGATGTGTGACTAAAATTGGCGATCCCTGCCCTACTAGCATTTATAGAGTCACATTTTAGATTGGGAAGACCAACTTTAAAAACAAAACAAATAAATAGCAATAACAAAAAACACACACCCTCACAACACAATTATTTAATAGTGATTGTAATAAGTGCTATAAAGAAGAAATACAGGGTACCATAGGTATTAGGATCAGATCCTGACTTAGTTCTGGTGGTGGTAGCCTGTCAGGAAGTGTTTATAGAAGGCAATGTGTTTGAGCAATGTTCCAGTGATATATTAAAGTGGAGGGACCTGGACTTGTATGCAGGCTAAGGGGGCAGCCCATGTGCAAAAGCCTTATTTCATCCATAAAGAATAGAGTGTCCTTACTAAGTTAAGCCCGATGTCACTGGAGTGAAGTGGGAGTTGGGGATGCTAGATGCAGTCAAGAAAACTGTGTCTAGATCATGTAGTGCTTTTGGGAAATGTTAACAACTTCCATCTTTATCCCCAGAGAATAGAAATCATCCAAAGTATTTTAAGCAAGGCAGTAAAGCAATTTTTATGAGATTTTTTTCTGGATTGACTTAGAGCATTAGATGCAGAGAGACCAGTTTGGAGAATTTGGCCATAGTCCAGGACTTAGGCTGCACCAGCATGTTAAAAGTAGAAATAGAGAAAAGTGGCTTCATTCAAGACTATTTTGTTGTGGAAAGAAAAAACTGGTATCTGATTGGATGTGAAGGGAGGGAGAAGTCACAGCTGATGCCAAGCCCCTAATTTATCTAACTGTATATGCAGTGCTGTTCTTTGCAATTCTAAATAATGAAAGAAGAGCAGGCTTGGGGAGGAAGATGATGATGTTCAGTGTGAGGTGCCTGTGAAACTTCCAAACAGAGGTATAGGAAGTTGTTTATGTTAGTCTGAAATTGAAAGGAAAGATGTGGGAAGGAAATAAGTTGATAATCAGATGGCATTGTCTAGGGAGTCAATACAGGGTCGAAGTAGAGCTTAGATCTGAACCTTGAGGAGCTCCTTTATTTAAAGACTATATAGAAAGAATGAGCTGAAAGTAGACACAGAATGAGAGGTAAGTTTCCTAAGAGGAAAACCTAGGGGTGTGGTGTCATAAGGCAAGGGGAGAGTGTTTTGAGAATAAAGGAATGACAATTGCTATTTCTCTGAATGAAATCTTCTCATTGTGTTTGAAGATTTGTTTAGTGTTCTCTTTGAAATGCTAAGTTACCTGACCTTCTTTACACTGACGGCCTAGTTACTGCAGGTGATAGGAAATAAAATACTTGAAAACAGATGACTTTCTATTGCTAAGAGTGCACAGTTCCAAATCTAGTCTAGCATAACATTTATCTCTTGAATGGTATAATTTAGGATGTCTCTATTTAATTCACTGCTAACATTGTAATAGAAGTTAATATGACTTGTCAGTGCATTATTGTATTCACATTGAAAAGAATTCTTTCTGACATTAAGTATGAGTATCTGAAAGTCTGAATATGTTTGAAATCATGCATAAATACAAGTATGACACAGTTACTTATATGGTGAACTGTCATTCTCTCCCATTCAACAGACATTTCTTAGTGGCCTAATATATGCCAGCAATTACTAAATATGGGAATATAATAAAACATCTTGAGACATAGTAGTTCTTATAAGCCCTCATAGTTGTTGGGGGAAAAGTATACGTGAGTAGGGACGGTGAAAGAGGGATGAAGTGAACCTGATGAAATGTCAGACCTGGATTGTGAGCTGTTTTCAGTACAAAGTTTAAAGCTACAGTTTACAGTAACCAAATGATGGATGAGGAAAAGTTCTTTATAGACTCTTTCCAGCCAGCAACTCAAGAACGAATGATAAAATATCACAATTTTCCTTGTGACTCCCAATTAATGAATAGATCTAGGCAATGACTGGTGATGAATAAAGAGAGGCAAGTAGTTCTTACATACCTCTTGATACAAGTACATCAGACCACTTATGACATTTTCTTGCCTAAAATACTGAATTTAAGACAGGTCAAGCCTCTAGAGCTAATCATTGATTTCTAAGAAATACATAAAGGACAAAGGAACACGCTAAATGATACCATGGAGATGCAAATTGCAAAACCCAAACAACAACCCATTTTCTTTAATAATGGTAACTACAACAAAAGGAAAGGAGTAGAAAGGATGGAACTTCTAATGTAACAGAGACTTAAGAGACATAACAACAATTGCAATTTATGGTCCATATTTAGATCCTGATTCAACTTGTAAAGTAAAAATGTGTAAGATAATCAGTGAAATTCTAACCTGCTGTATTTGTTGCTATTAAGGAATTATATTTAATCTTTAAGGGTGACAATGTTTGTACTTAGATTTTAAAAAGAGTCCCTACCTTGGACTTTTCATAAATGAAATGATATGATGCCTGGATTTTAGTTCATTATATTGGGGCTGAAACTATAAATGAAATTAAGTTGACCATGAGTTGTGAACTATTGAAACTGGTTTGTTTTGTTTTATTATTCTCATTACTGTTCCATAAATTAGAAAAATTCCATAATGAAAGGTTAAAGAAAAAGTTCTCAAGCACAGGGAAGGGGAAAGGGGAAGTGGGGGAAGGGAGGAAAGGAAGGAAGGAGGGAGGGAAGGAAGGAAGGGAAGGAAAGGAAAGGAAGGAGTTACTGATGGCAAGATGGAAAATGCATTGGATAGGACTTATTCTGGAAGATATTTAAGTGGTTGTTGTAAAAATCTGGATTAAAGATAATGAGTGACATGTCCCACACCGTGGGGAAGGTAGTGTGTTTATATGCTGAATTTGGCTTAAAGAGAGGCCACATTTGAGCAACAAGGAAGCTTTCAGGAGGTAACACTTAGGTAATATATAGGCTAAGATATCCCTGGCACTGAAGGATTATTACCAAGCACCAATTAGCAATGCATCAGAAAAAGACCTTGACCAAAGGGGGGAATATTAAATACAAATGAGTTTTTATGGCTAAGAGATTTCAAAGGAGTCTGGAGGTCTTTCCAGAGGTTACACTTATGCACATCTTAGCAGGATCTCATTGACTGTCACAGTAAACAGTGCCTCAAACAGCAGGGCTCCTGAGAGCTCTAGAGACATCGAGACACTATAAGCAGGACAGACAAATTCAGGAATTCGGTACCCTGTCAGTGGGCCTTACTCAGGAATTTATGCTCCCCGGTGTAACAGACTTAGACTCATTTATAGTTTTTCCCTGCACATGGCTCTTCTGCCCCTTTTATTTGAACCTATAGTTAGCACTCTGCTTGATAAATAAATGTCCCAGAGACTTAAATCTTTGGTCTGTTCATTTGCCAGTTTAATCCTGAATCTCAGCAGAGTTGCAACACCTACTCTCCTGTTCATTGAACTCACCCAGGACAACTAACAAGGATATGATGATGGACAATGCCCATCCCAAGGAACAGAGAGACTCTGCAACTGCAAGCAAGATAGTTCCATCCATCTGCCCCATGGGACCCCTCTCAATTAGAGGCAGATTGGGCATCACCACTCCAAGTTCCTCAAGATTGGGGAATGAACAATGTACTAAAGTCGACTTATTATTATTCTGCAATAGACCTGTTATTATTCTAGCAATGGAAGAACTCTTATATTGATATAAAGACAATGGTTACTAGAGATTCTGAATGGCAGGAGAGGGAAGAATAGGTGTAATATGGCGGCATTTTTGGGACTTTGGAATTGTCCTGCATGACATGGTAGTGTTGGATACAGGGCATTATATATGTTGTCATAACTTACAAAATTGTGCGAGAAAGAGTGTAACCTATAATGTGAACTATAGTACATGGTTAGTAGCAATGCTTTAATATGTGTTCATCAATTTTAGCAAATTTACCACACTAATGAAGGTTGTTGCTAATGTGGGAAAGTGGGGGAGGGGGTGAGGCATATGGGAATCCCCTATCTTTTTATGTAATTTTCATATAACTTAAAGCATCTTTAAAAAAAATTTAAAAGTTAAAAGAAATCAACAAGATGATGCGAGATATTCTAAAAATAATGCAAATAATGAAAAATAAATGAAACAATTTAATGACATGAGACACTTTCTTTTTTTAAAATTTAACAAAAGTTTAAAAAGAAGATGAGAGATTAAGCTGAGGCCTTTAAAATGGAGATGGTGATGAGAAAGAGTGTAAGCCATGATATTTTTCTCCATCTCTTCAACAAAACAAACACCTTAGTTTAATCTTTTTTTGACTCATAAATTCTTTGGGTTAGAGTTGTGTCTCAATTTCTTCTTCTTTTATTTTAATGCCAAGTTGTACTGAGACTGGCTTCAAGGCCACAGCAGAAGGGGGAATAGCTGGATGAAATGCAACATATATTCAAATTTAAAAAGTGTTTTTAATAAGGATATATCTTTTGAAGATTCCTTAGAGGCATCAAATAGGGAACAGGCATTGACAGACAGCTATATTCTGGTGTCTGGAATCATGCAAAGAATATATATATATATATATGGTATGTAGTTGACCATTTTGCACAACAACTATAATAGTAATAAGAATGAAATATATTTTATATATTTATATAAATTTAACCTATGTTTTTAGAATCAAAATAAAAGTGAGGTAGCATCTATAAAAGTACTTGATACAATCAGTGCTTGTTAGGTATCATTATCATTATTATCACTATCATTGCCAACTTTATGATAAATCATGGAAACCAGGTTGATGGAAAAAAGTACACACATGGAAACACCCTATGGACAGGGGGTGGCTTACATAGCTGAAGCTTGCTGTGCTACATGAGAAGGTTCCAACACATTGGGTAGGATGCACTACTCTTTCAACCCACCTTGCCTAGGTATTGGCAGCTGTAACTTCTACCCTCTGCAATTAGATGCTCTCGGTTTTCTCCTGGGGGAATGGGAAGACCCATGTAATGTTGATAGAAATGATCTTAGAAAATAGCAATTTATGGCAGTAGGACAAATAATCTGGCATGCAAGAAGAATGAAACATCAGCCTGCAAGTATATTAAATAGGGACAAAGGGAGAATCAAAGAATGAGGAGAGTTTACTTGAGCCTGAATTGGGTATGATTAATTCTGAAGAAGTACATCCTTCTCACTCGTGGGACATAGTTATTTGAGATGGACTCAGATGATAGCTAGGAAGAAGAACATTTCTGAAATTGGTTGAATAATTAAAATATGGGCACATTTCTACAGGGAAAATAGGTCAGAGTTTCACAGTAGATTTTCATGAGACAGCTAATGCAAATGTTGTGAGAGCTTATTCTTAGAATAACATCTTCAGTAACAGTGGAGCATATTTTAACACAGATGATCTCAAGATCATCACAGATTTGGGATTCATGGGTTTTCTTTTGTTTCTTTTCAATACTGACAGGAAAATAACAGACAGTTAAATACTTTAAAATTAATTGAGCAGAATGGTGAATTGAAAGGAAATTAGATTGGAAACTCCTTCTAGATATAGCTCTGCTGCTCACCAGCCCTTTGGTTTTGGAGCAGTTCCTTTATTTGCAAAATGAGGAGATTAGGCCAGATATTTTATAAGCTCCCTTTTGTGATTCTAAGCCGAATTTACTTTAAATTAAAAGTAAATAGGCTTGATATGCAAAAATACACACAAACAAAATAAAACATTAGCTCTAGCGTACGTCATTGTCCTTGAACCATTCATATTAACAAATGAACCATTGTAAATAAAATGCTAAATTTTTACATTAAGAAAAAAAAATGTCTCATAAGCAATGAACTTTCCCCTTTCAGTGACATGAATACTCCATAGCCTTGCCCAGATGTCATCTTCTGACTGATTCATCCATCCTCTATTTCCTTGGAAATATCTGCTGCTGACATCTCAAAGCTGCCTCCACTGGGAATTGCTCTTGATTGCAGGAACCAACTCATTCAAGGTTATTCCCCATCATAGGAGCTTCCCAAGGCCATAAACAGGCTGCTATGGGGATAAAGGTCAAATCCTATAAGATGGGCTGATGTCCCAGTTGTAGCCACATTAAGGTCAGCTTCTTCCTCTGTCAAGTCTTGCCATCCTCACTTCCTTACTGTATATCTCTCAAGATTACTCCCTGATTAACATTCTCTATGCAATTTTCCATCTCAGCATTTGTTTCCAGGGAACACAGTCTAAGAAACAATGCAATCAAATGCATTTGCTTATTTTCCTGACAAGTGTGTTGCTACAAATGCACTTCATGCTCTTCCCAGAATTCTCAAATGTTGGTGTATGTGTGTTATTCCTTATGACAACAGTGATGATAATTTCAATATGAACCTTGAGCTATTTCCAGTAAAGTAATACTTCAAACTACAGCTTTCAACCTGAGATTGGTGAAAACAAAGTTCCAGGCCTTTTCTTATAGACCTAATAGGAACCTTGGATAGGGGATAAAGGTGGGGTATAAGAACTTCCTAAGATGCTTTCCTCAGCAACAATATGTTAGGATAACTGAATGAGACCTTCTACATAGATTCCCGTAATTCCAGTATGTGATGCAAAACTGTAAATAGGCATCTACATGCCTGGAAGCCGTCTTTCATATATGAGAGTGGTAACAGAAGGAAACTTCTTAAAGATATATGATAGAGATAAAGAAGTGAAATATTTCCCAAACTTTAAAAAAGCTAAGCAAAATGATTGATCTCAACTTTCTCTCTGACTCTGACAGTTGGAAGAATCCATTTCCCTCATTAATGGTCTGCTGGCAAATATAGTCTTAATGAGTTTCATTATTTTTTTTTCTCTAATTCAATTTTTACTTCTGTTAGAATAAAAAATTTTCTTAACCATAAGGTAAGAAAGAAGAGGGAAAGCAAAAGGAAATTTTGTCCCTAAAAAAGGAGCACATGTAACATTAACAAATGTGTTTAAAAATGTTTTGAGATAACATTTTATATATGGATATTGCATAACAGATGCAATCATATTTGTTGTTCACACTTTTTGGTTCTTAAGGTCGTGAGAAAATAGAGTAGAAAATCCGATGTGAAGAAATATTCTGGGAGCTATGATGAATTGCATTGTAGTAGCGAGAGCCTTTTTACTATGGCCATGAAGTCAAATGAGGAAACAGTATCTTTTCATTTTTGCCATTATTCTAACTCTAATTCATATTCTACTGTCATTTAGAGCAAAACCAGATCACTTATTGTTTTTTAACTCTCTGTTTCTAAACATTACTATGAACTTCAAAAGTTTCAAAAATTCCATTTACCCCATACAGCAATTATAAAGCTATTTTTCTAATGCAAGGAGTGGCTAACTCCTGGTTGCAAAGCATCTCCAGGGCTGTGGAGACTGGCACTGGAGAACACTGAAGAGCTGGTTAGCAACTCCTCTGGCATCCTCTCCTAGCGTCTCTCTATTTCTCATGACCAAGTTAGTTCTTCATCTTACTCCTCCCTCTTTTCACCTTTGGCCTCATTACTTTAGGTCTCTTCTCTCCTGGGTGAAATAAAGAAAAGACATTACTATGCTACCCTCTTTTGTGCACGATGATGTGTACCATAGAGTCATGGGGGCATCCCAGGATGAACAAGTTAGGATCATTGATATACAGTTAGAATTTATGTCCAGTGTGATATTGCTTGGGAAACTAGGCTATTAAAGTACTGCTTCACTTATTTATGCATTTTTAAATGCTTCATGATGATTTCCTTGATCTGAGCAAATGGGTTTTCCCCCACTTATAGTAGAGATTTGAGTTTTCCTCCTTTGTTTTCAATGGGTTTTTAAACAACTTGGTAGAAAGTTAAGGGCCAGTCATGGATATATTCAACTTATGACAGCAAGGAATACCTTCTAGTATCCAAACACTGTTGACATCTTGGCCTTTTAAAGATGTAATAAACCTTCAGTGAAACTCTTTGTGTCTTTTGAGATTTTTGCCCAAAAAACAAGGAGAAATTGGGCAAAATAAACCATATTGTCCAAGCTTGACACAGTGGAAAATCTTAGTTTAGTTATTTGATTATGAAATAAAACATATACAAATGCAAATGAAAACATCCTTTTCATTAAAAACTCCCAGACTGCTCTACTTTGTCTCTAGGCAGTACTTTGCTCATTCTATGTAACTTTGTCCTATATGTTTGATCCAGTCAGGCAGGTTTGGGGCCCGATCCTAAGCTGCACAGTTGCAGGTAGAAGGCTGGAGACTGGTTTGCTGTTCCAAGCAGTACATCTATAAAAGTTTTATTTTGACCCAGTGTTGCTTTGAGAAACTATATATTTGCTACCTCCTAATCCTATCTCTTATTTCTGGTTGATAGTGTGATGCTAAGAGAGGGCTGCTTTTAACAACCTCACTTTATTATAGATAACCAAGGGGATTTTGTTAGATAAGAAAGCTAGCTGTTAGTATGCCTGGCTAACATAGTGAGCGAGACCACTGCTAAAACACAGGGTGCATTTGTACCCTTACTGGTCAAGTCCAGGAAGTAAAGTTACATTTTTCTGCAAAATATATCCTACTCTTTTTACTTTGATTCTAAATTATGGGAACAGCAGCCACACCCCCCAAGAATTCCAGTGAATTGCACTATTTATGCACCAAAAGCTGCTTAGGAATAAAGGGTTGGTCTTCTCCATCATAAAAGCATTTTATATGATTGGCAGATCAGAAAGTGGTCAATCAGAAGACAGTTGTAGAGATGTTTTTCATCTCTAGTAACAGCAGGATGCTAACGGGAGAGTGAGGAAGACAAAAAGGGGGAAAAAACATTGATTTGTTGACAGAGGCCCAACAGCTGTCACAGTAAAACACGGTTCTCTTGCACTTAATCAATGTCAGTCTCCAACCCAATCGTTTTGTAGCCCAGATGAGAAGCAATCAAGAGGAACACCTTCATAAGCAATGAAGCTTGCTATATGGGGTTCAATGAAGTGTGCTGTTAAACTTAGCCACTCAAAATGTGATGCATGACCCAAAGCTAATCAGAAACGCTTAACCCTTTGAGAGGCGGCAGCAATTACTTGCCTGCTTCTTTTCTTTAAAAGATAGAAAATACATTTCGCACTTCATCTATAATTTTTAGGATACCTTGTGTCTGTTTTGACGTGCAATTCTTTTTTCTCGCTGGATAAGTCGAAGCATCGTCATTAATCATGGCTTCTGTCTTAAAGTGCTGGATGCTATTTCAAATGCAACTCATTTTTCAGAGAGGCAATACAGGAACAGTGACTAATTCCACTACTAATTTCTCATGGTTTCTTTCTGTGTGAATATTTACCACACCAAACAGTGATTTTATTATTAGTGCCCAAGGATAATGGCTTGGGGGACTGATATTCCCTGCAAATCAAGACCAGCTTAAGGACCTAAATCATATTTCCTTCAGAATAAGATCTATTTTCATGTGAGTTTCCTTATGCAGTTGACCAGTGAGGAAGATACCCCGAGAAACAGGACGCCAGTGGCAGGTTCATTCAAATGGAGAGAAATGCGAAGGATGCTGTCTTACAGCGACGTGGAGCCGGCCATGTTCTTGGTCCACCCAAGAACCCCACTTCTCCTCACACCATTGCTTCCACCATGCTCAGAGAAGCCACATCATCAGGGCTCATATTTCTTTCTAGTTTTCACAGAAATAGGATTCATAAGTGGTGCTGGAAGGGGAGGGAAGCTTTCTGGGTGTGGGCCATGAACCATCTGAGGAAGAACAAAACAAAATCTAGCTTCTCCTCACTTAATGTGAGGTATCAAACATAGAGAAAAATGGGTTATCTTTTCTGTTACTTTTCATTTTAGCTTCTCTCAGAAATAATCTATGTGTTAAGGGCATGAGTGTATGTTGTGTGTATGTGTGGGTGGGTGTGTATGATCCTTGACAGCTAATGTGTGAGGAGAAAAAAATGTTTGAGACTAAGAAATACAAAATTCCTATGTAGTAATTTATACTTGAGATGGCCAAAACAGTTTGTAAATGACAGCAAAAAATAGACAAGAAATTAAGATTAAAATAAACTTTTATCTTGATGACAATTGTATATGCCTATGCTTATTGCTAATAAGATTATTTTAATTCCACAATTTGCATACAATATGTTTAATGGGTAGATTAGAGTGGTAAGAATCAGAGGTTTTATCCTGGACTTCTCACTGGTCAGGGATGCCACTATGAATCAGTGCCTTTAATTAATGAAAGTTCAGTTATTCCTCCCAAACTTGAATTCTTATTATTTGATATCTAAACATTTTTATTGATTGCTGTCTTTTACACTCTGTGAGATTTTGGAATCTACCAGAGATCACAATTTACCCTGACTTAAAAAACTTAAAAAAAACTTTAAAAAATAGAATGGAGGACCAAACTGATTTTTATGACTCTGCATATGAATATTACTGTATCAATGCAAACAAATACATGCCCATCACTGTGGGAAAGAATATTCCTAATATTTTCAATAAGTAAGGGATAGACCATGGAAACGGATTGTTTAGTAATCACTTTTACAAATTCAAGATATGTAAAATGCCATTGGTGTTTTTTTTTTTTGGTGGTGTTGTTGTTGTTGTTTTTGCTTTATGTGCTGTCATTGTCTTTTCTCCTGGTTTTGATGTTGTTATTTTTGTATGTAAAAACAATATTTTAAATACTTTTGCAAATTTGCTGTGACTTATATCTCTCTAACCAAGTTTTACTTCATAAATCTTAAGCTACTCATAAAAGCAAATTCCTCTTTAATGAATGTATTTAAGAACATTGCTATGAAGATTGTGGAGAGAAAATGTACCGATGAAGTCTTCATATCCTTTCTCCCTCACCAGGATTTTGGCCAACTTTTATTCTCAAAATATCCAAATCCAAAGGATTTACCACCTACCCATTTAGGTGGAGATAGGACAGGTGCATCATGAGGCACAAATTGCATACAGACAATATACCAAGTGAATGTTAAGAATCTTAAATGCTATTTTTATTGTGATGACATCATTTGTTTTTCATTTGAGGATACAGTTTCATAATTGTGTTAGTTGTTAATGGAAAATACAGTTGAAATGCAAATTCTTTTGCTATACAAATTGGAATTGTATAGCAAGTCCCTGGATAAATGCATTCTGTTAAAATGATCATTTCAAATCCATGGAAGACAAGGACCTAGGGAAAGGATCCAATGAAGGGAAACTCAAGGCCTGGACCTAGTAGCCTCTTTAGATGCAAGAGGGTTCTCAGAAGCTCCAGGAGAGGTACTTAGATACACCTGTAAAGCATACAGTACTTTCTTGCCTCCTGAGGTACATAGGATTTATATTTACTTTATTTTTATTTTTTATTTTTTAAAGATTTTATTTATTTATTCATTTATCCCCCCCTTGCTGCTTGTGCTCGCTGGGTCAGCTAACCACGCCGTGCAGGAGGGCTTGCCTTCACCAGGAGGCCCCGGGAACCGAACCCGGGGCCTCCCATATGGTAAACGGGAGCCCTACTGATTGAGCCACAGCCGCTTCCCTATATTTACTTTATACCTAAGCCCTTTAAGAGTAAAAACAATAAGCAATCTAGATTGCCCTGAGATGTATATGGCTAAAACTCTACTTCCTTCTAATACTTATTTAAATGGAATTTCCATGGAGTTATCAGTTGTGGTGCTTTGCTTGGACCTGCCTTTGTGACTTTGTCTGTTGCTGTCTTCATCTTTCCTAGCTTCTAGTTCATGTCCTACTTGCCTTTCTACTTGAGTTGACATCCCTGATTTGATTTTTGTCTACATCTAGGACTGAAGTCTGTAGTCTTATACCTGCCAGTACTGATAGCTTTCTCTGCATATCTGCACCCAAGTCCTCTGTTTCCTAGGAACATGCATGGTGATAAATATATTCTTATATTTGCCCAATAATTTTTTATTTAAAAAATACTTTCACATGTATTCTGCTTATATGTTGGCTCAGCTCTAAGGTTTCCCCCTTGACCAGTATTGTAGTGTAGCAGAAAGATGATAGATAAGGTATCTGCTAGCTTTGGCTACACATTCAGTCTACATTACTTAACAGTGACTTGGCATGAATGCTGAGATCAGGTTTCTCCAAGGTCAGTGTTATTATAATTAAGTGAGTAAAAGGTAAAGTACCTAGCATAGAGCTTACCTAGCCCACTTAGTTGCTCCATATATGTCAGTTTTCCATTTTCTGCTTGTCAGAGAAAGAGGGAGAGGGTTGGAGGATGGAAAAGGAGAGCGAGAGATTGACACAGAGAGAGAGAGAAAGAGAGAGAGAATCTATTGTGTGTGTGATAATTTTTCAGATTCAATATAGAAGAGATCATGTCCTTTCACAGCTGTTCACATTCTCTCAATGAATTCAGTTTATGCCTTAAGCTATACTTACCTGTGAAGGGACACGTGAATGATAGCTGTCTCCAGCAGTTTACTCAGAACTGGATTTAGATGTGTCATTGCCAGACCATATAGGCCCACAAACTTTCAATAGGACAGACACATCAGAGTGACCCAATCCTTAGTTTGCCGGCCTTTCTAAATGAGACTCTGCAACCTGGAAAAAGAAAAGCACATCCATTTCAATTGATAAGCATTTATTGAACATCTGTAATTGACACATTGGTAGGATTTGAGAGGGTTGCAGAAATGACTCACATATATACTGTATTTCTTTGTATTCAATGTGTGCATGTATGTGCACACATACACAAACACACACCTCACATGAAAGGAGCCACTTTCTGGAAGGATGGCAGTCAAACCTCTGATTTCTAGAGTGTTCTCTCCCAGGGACTGACTAACCAAGCAACATAATAAAATCCCTCCTTATACAATAGTCAAATCTATTTGCTCCTACATTATTTACATTTTTACTTAAGGGAAAGCAAGGAAAATGGCCCCACATGTCCTCGATTGACAGCAATTTTTGTCCATTTACCCATAAAAGTATGTGGAATGAACAGGTGTGGTGAATAAAGGCAGGAAGGTCCATGGAGCCAGCAGAGAGAGTATGGTTACCATGCTAATAAGAGAAATGGTAAGAAGCCAGGTTTACCAAATCTTTTCCAGAGTGTGTTATTAAAAGGAAGCCCCATAGGATTTTTCATTATATTTAGTCACCTCTGTGTGCAAAGCATTTGGAAGGTAATTCTGGAAGTTATTTGATCAATGGAAAGTGATGAATCATTACATTTCAATAATACTCTATGCACAGGAATGATAAATGAGCAAGTGATTGGTGTCTGGGTAATGAAAGGAAATGCAAGCAAGACAGATGTTGCTCAGCTCTGGATGTAAAAATGAACTGGTAAGGCGATTTTTCAGCGAATTATCACTCGAGTTTTATCTACTTCCCCTTCTCTTGTCATCTATCTTTTACTAATGCTTAATTACACCACAAGCTATGTTTAGGTGGCTTAGGTCAAGTGTACTGAAAAATAACTGACGAGAATATTTTTCTCTTTCTGCATCACATTTTACTTTTTGTACAAGTATATTACTATTTTCTATGCTGTTTTATGCTTAGTTATTTAACATTTTTAACTTATTGAAGAACTTTTTTTTACATTTACCAGTGAGTATTTTAGAGTATTGATTTGTGGTTTAATTTATAATTATTAAGTAACAAAATCAGAACTCTGATTTGTGAACATGATGGGAATCAAAGAAGGGAAGTAATGTTCTGGCTGGGGTGATTGACTCTGATACAAAGGGGAAATTGGACTGCTACTACTCCATGGAGGTAAGGAAGAGTATGCCTATAATACAGTAGCTTTCTTAGGGCATCTCTTAGTATTGCCATGCCCTGTGATTCAAGTCAATGGGAAACTGTAATACCCAATTCAGGCAAGATTATTGATGGCTCAGACCTTTCAGGAATTGAGGCTTGGGTCACCCCAACAGGCAAAGAGCAATGACCAGCTGAGGTGCTTGTTGAGGGTAAAAGGAATATGGCATGGGTAGTGAAAAAAGTAATTATAAATACCAGCTATGATATATGACCAGTTGAGGACTTGAGGACTGTAATGATTATGGGTATTTTATCCTTATTTTGTCATAAATATGTTTGTTTCTTCCCTCTCTTATCCCCTTATAAGTTATATTAGCTTTACACCATAGTATTTAAGTTACAGGTTCTCAAGAGAAAAGTAAGCATCACCCAAGGGTTTCCATTCTCTTCTGGGGAAAGGGTTGGTATGTTTTAGGTTTTACTCAGAACAGTTGTATCATGTTAGGTGGAAATATGACTACGCTGTTGTCTTTATAGTATTTGGAGTATTGGAACTAAGTATGCTTAAGGAGATGTGTATGGATGCCAAGTTGACAAGAGGTGACTAATTTTATGTGCTGACTTGACTGGGTTATGATGTCTAGTTGTTTGGTCAAACAGTGGCCTGCTTGTTACTGTGGAGGTATTTTATAGATGGGATTAGGAGCTACAATCAGTTGACTATGTAAAGGAGATTACCCTCAGCAATGTGGGTGGGCCTCACCCAATCAATTGGGGATCTCAAAAGGGATAATAGGGTTTAAACAATCAGAAGGAATTCTGCTTCCAGACTATGCTCTACTCCTCACTGGCCTCCCCTACAAAGACTTGGACTACAGACTTCAATATTAGTCCTCTAGGAATTTCCAGCCTCCCACCTGGCATGTAGAATTCAGATTTGTCAGCCCCTACAATCCTATAAGTCAATTCTTATAATGAATTTTCCCAATCTCATTCCATCCATCCATCCATCCATCCATCCATCCATCCATCCATCCATCCATC
>JAKSZT010053764.1:34693811-34890835 GCA_026826555.1 Tolypeutes matacus | reverse complement strand
ATCCATCCATCCATCCATCCATCCATCCATCCATCCATCCATCCATCTCTATCCAGCCATCTAGCCATCCATCCAGCTATCCAGCCACTCACACATATATCCTCTTGGTTCCATTTCTCTGGATTACACTGACTAATATAAGGAGGAAATATTGGGTTTCCAGATCCACTTTTGCCAAATGAAAATGTACTTATATGTTACTTATTTTATTGGTGCTAATTAGATTAATGGGAGATGTCTTAGACCTGAGAATAAAAAAATGAAGGTCTGGTCAGTGTGTATCCTAAGTAAAATGTAAAGTACATTTCTGGAATTATTTAGAGAATAATTCCCTTGAAAATGGATCATATTATGTTTGAAAAAAGTGAAAAATTCTTTGTGATGTGTTTTTTTTTTCTTTCTTGTTTTATATGGCTTATGGTATAAAAGAAAAGAAAAATGTATTATATCTTTTCTAGATTACAAATGTCATATGAGCAGGATAAGAATATTGAATCAATTCAGGCTTCTGTCTCCCTCTCCCCTACCCCAGAATAACTCCTTAAACTATGTAAAGGGGTTCCTGTGGAGTCCTTTAAGCATTTATTGTCTATCAACCATCACAACCCTTGTTGCTATAGGGCGAGGAAACTAGACTGCCTTTTAGAGTATGTGGCTGTGTTTCCAGTGGCTGCCTTAAAAAATTATCACAAACTTGGTGGCCTAAAACAACAGAAATTTATTTTCTCACAATTATGGAGCAGATATCAAAATTTAAGTTGTGTCAGGAGCGCTGTTCTCCTCAGAAGGCTTTAGGGGAGATTCATCTTTGTCTCTTTCATTTCTGGTGGCTCTAGGCATTCCTTGGCTTGTGTCTGCCCATCTCTGATACCTGCCTCTATCTTCACATGACCTCCTCCACTCCTCATCCCCAGTCTCTCCTCTGGGTGTCTTTTACAGGGACACTTGTCATTAGATCTAGGGGTCACTTGGATAGTCCAGGATGATCTAATGTAAAGATCCTTAATTTAATTATATCTGCAAAGACCCTTTTCCAAATGATGCCACATTCATGGGTTCAGAGGGTTAGGTCGTAGACATAGGTTTTGAGGGGCCGCCATTCAACCTACTACAATGGGTTTGGTGGAACTAAATTATGGAGGCTGCTTAAATGTAATAGGACCATATTTTTCTACTTTGTGGAACATTCCTTGAGATCTTAATTTGACCATCTTCTCTCAGTGCCACCCCTCTCCAGGGTGTCCGAGTCCCCTTACCATGCCAGCAAACCTTTGCCTTGAAGCTAGAACACAGCCTGCTACATAGTCTGTATATGGCAAATAGTTGTTACATCAATGAATAAGACTTTTTACTTCTATAGGTCTTACCATGGAAGCAATATGTGGTTTTTGAAAATTTTCCAGATATGGTTTCTGTAGCATTATAATATTGAATCTGCTTTTCATGGCACACATCCCACCTGATTCTGTCATTTCTCCTAGTGTGGCATGCTCCGCCATTCTAGTGTCACTTCTCTAGGAAATATGCAAGCAATGAATCTTACTGATCAGGAAAGTGGCATCTAAATCCACATTTAAAGATTATACCATGAGATAAATCTAACATCCAGAGCATCCTAAATTAGTTATAATGGGAATGTACACAAGGGGTTTGGGTTGAACTTAGTGAGGGCTCTACTTGTAGAAAGTTGATTACTTGATTCCAGAGAGCAGAATGACTCAGATGGATTTTATTATTTTAGTTTCCTTTTTATTAAAATGGAAGTAATCATATTGTTGTTTCCCTTTTCATTATAAAGATATGATTAAAATATCTTTATATACAGAAACATCAGGAAGAAAAAAATTCGCATATCTCTACTACCCAAAAATAATATTTTTGTGCATATCTAAGTGGACAGTTTTTTAAGTATAGCTGAAGATAACTGACTTGGAGGGAAAGCTGTATTCATGGAGGGAATTGAGTGCTAAAAAGTTTAAGGGCTAACCATTAGTGATGGTCAAGATGAATCTTGAGGTAAAAAACTAGAGTCAAGTCCCATGCCGGGGGTAAGGCTGTAAGTTTATACGCTGAGTTTGACTTAGAGAAAAACCACATTTGAGTAACAAGGAGGTTTTCAGGAGGTAACTCTTAGGCCATCTATATTACTGGGCTAAGTTTCAGTTTTACAAGAATAAGGTTCCATAAGTAAAGCATTAATATCAAAGGCCTGGTGTATTGGTCTGTCCTCTTTGGCTAGGCACTGCCTATGTACTCTAGAGATTCTTGCCCCTCTATTATAAAATGTAGCAGAACTCCCCAGGATGGGAATTTAACATTTTGTTGGTTATTATGTGGGTCTCCATCCATTGGAATACACCCCATGACTCCTGGGGATGGGCCTCCCTGGCACCAAAGGATTATTGCCAAGTGCCAACTAGCAATGCATTTGGAAAAAGACCTTGACCAAAAGGGGGAAAGGGTAAAGACAAATGAGTTTATATGACTAAGAGATTTCAAAGTGAGTCCAGAAGTCAGTTCAGAGGTTACATTTATGCACATCTCAAGAGGAACTCACTGACTGCCACAGTAAACAGTGCCTCAAGCAGGGGTGCTCCTGAGGGCTCTAGAGACATCTGGACACTATAGGGAGGGAAGACAACCTCAGGAAATCGGCACCCTGTCAGTGCACCTTACTATGGAATATATGATGACCTATCTCCCTGATTGAACAGAATTAGACTTCTTTGTAATTTTCCTACACATGGTACTTTTATTTGACCCTATAATTAGCACTATACCCATTGAATATATGTCCCATTGACTTAAATCTTTGGTCTCTTCATATGCTGGTTGAGCCCTCAATCTCAGCAGAATTGCAGCCAATACCTGCTCTCCAGTTCATCGGACTCACCCAGGACAACTAACAAAAGGATATTGATGGATAACTATCATCCCCAAAAACAGAGTATCTATAACTGCAAACAAGTCACTTCATTCATCTGCCCCGTGGGATTTAAGTGCCCCCTGAATCGGAAGCAAAGAGCATCACCACCACCAAATCCTCAAGATTGACAAATGAACAAACATAAAGGGGAATGCAGCTATGGACCAAGGTAGGCTTATTATTACACTAGTAATGGAAGAACTTGTAACATTGATATAAAGACAGTGGTCACCTGAAGTTCTGAGGGGAGGGAGAGGGAAGAGTGGGGCATCTTTGGGACATTGGAATTGTTTTGCATGATATTGCAATGACAGATACAGGCCATTATACATTTTGTCAAAACCTATAAAACTGTACAGTGCAAAGTGTAAACCATAATGTAAACTATAGACTATAGTTAGTTGCAATGCTTCAATATTTTGTTCATTAGTTGTAACAAATGTACCATACCAATGAAAGATGTTAATGAGGGAAAGTGTGAGGAGAGAGTGGAGTATATGGGAACCCCCTTTATTTTCAATGTAACTTTTATGTAATAAAAAACTTCTTTAAAAATAAAGAAAAAATACTTAAAAAAATGAAAAGCTAGAAAGATTAGAAAGAAACCAAGAACTGTTTTGCAAGATGAGGTAGGAAAAGTGGTTGAGGAGGTTTGCTTTTGGATGGTGCCAGCAGAATGCTATGAATACAGACGTGGTGAGTGAGAGGGGCTGGAAAGTACCAGGAAGCATGGGATTTAGGCGAGATGACTAATAAGGGAGTTGGGAGAAGATTCCCTAAAACGAGGAAATTGTTGAAGCAATAATTTAACATGCCAAGATCACCACAGCAATAAATTAACATAACAATAATTTTCATTGTGGAATAACTTATTTTTATTACTTTTTGTGTTATAACCTGACTATTTCTAAAAAGGTTTGAAAGAGCTTCCAAACTTAGAATTGTGTATACATTGCAATGTTTGTTGTCATATTGGCCCTGCTGGCCTTAGTGTCTACAGAAGTGTTTCTCATTCAGAAGGGAGAGAGTTGAACTCTGCATTGATTCCAGTGTACACCCAGGCTTAAGAGCCCCTATATCAGGTGGCTGATTGTAGAGGTCTCAGTTACACTCTGAATGGTGGTAGTTATCAGTGTTAGGTGTATGAGTTGATTGGAGGAACAAACTCAATTGTGGGAAGTCATTGGCAGAAATAGTCAAGGTCATCAGGGTCAGGCTGAGAGGGAGTCATATTGGACATCTGGACTCAAAGC
The DNA here is from genome assembly GCA_026826555.1 of Tolypeutes matacus. Classification (NCBI taxonomy): domain Eukaryota; kingdom Metazoa; phylum Chordata; class Mammalia; order Cingulata; family Chlamyphoridae; genus Tolypeutes; species Tolypeutes matacus. Next base: position 34,886,656 of record JAKSZT010053764.1, on the reverse strand, counting down.
CCCGGGCGTGGGGCTAATCAGAGAGACCAGCCACATAGAATGGGGGTTAGGTATGGTGGCAGTTCTGTGAGCTCCATGAGAGCCTCAGAGGAATAAATTCATCCAGACATAGGAGATTGTTTCCAGGCCTATGGTGCCTGTGGGCCGTAAGAATCCACTGCCAAGCTGGATTCTCATGGGTGCAGGGACTAGTGGGACAAGATCTGTCAGTGTCAGAACTTTGGCTTCTGCATCTGGGCAGGACAGGATCTGAAAGGCAAGACACCATCTGGAACTGGACCTTGTTCAGTTCCTCTTTTTGTCTGGAGGATCAATGAAGAATGTGATGTGGTGGCTCAAGAGAGCTATCCTGTGCCTGAATGGCTGCTGAATATAGAACATGAATGGGTACTATTTTCAGGAATTAAAGCCACCCCCTCAATCCCTAGGACCAGAATCCTTAGCATTATATTCAACACCAACTCCTTCAAACTCTACAGCTAGTAACCTATTTGCTTACCCAAATTTACTCACTTTATTACATATGAGTAAAAAAACTTTCCATTTGGATTACTATTGTTGGTGTGCCTGTATGTGTTTGGGGGCTGGAAGTGATGAAGGGTTTTGGAGAAAATAGCAAACTGCTCGGTGGATATAAACAGTAAAACCACTGTATCGCCATCAGTTAAAATACAAAGAAGAGTTTGGTTAAACTAAGCCATTAAAGGGATCATTTCATGTCATTTAAGAGTAAAAATAATTTAGATTAAGGGTGAATTCAAACAATACTAAGATTAGCTAAGTCAGAGTCAAGGAGTTTTTTGAGGGGAAGAGAAATACTAAAGGTAATTTGGAAATTGAGGAAAATAAATCTCTTTAAAAATAAGATTTGAAAGGATGATAGATTTCCTGTTGTGATTGAAGGAAGGTACAGCAATATGGTGTGGTTGGAGGCACTGGCACTCCAGTGGTGAAGAGCAGATGATGACGGGTCTTTAGCAGTCATTATTGCTAATGGGTGAGGAGAGATGGGATCCCTGGACAGAGAGAAGGCCGGGTCTCGGGCGTGACTTTCAGCTCACTGACTTCAATCCTCACAGGTCAGCTTGGCCTGATCGGTCATCTTCAACTCACCGTAATAGCAGTAATTTCACTTTATTCATTTTTGCCTCTTGGCTGGAGATTCCTTAGCAGATCACTTAGTGAAGGCGTTGGCCAGTTGCTGTCAGTTTTTGTGAAAAGACTTTTTGATTGTGACTAGCATTTTAAGCTCTCACATCTGCTTTCGACTGTTATTTTCTGGGTTATTTTCATATGACATATTGAAACAAATGATTCCTTTTTTTTTTTTTTTTTTTTTTTTTGGTAATTTTTTTCTGTCAGGAAACTTTCCTACCATATATCATCATAATTAGGGGAAAATATCAGCTGGCCCTTCCTTTACATGCTAATATTCTAAAGCTGATTATATTCTTCCTGTGGGAAATCTGAAAAGTTAAGGAACATAGTGGACCATGAGAAGTATCCTCTCTGAAAAACAAATGCACTCCTGGGTAAGTCTGGCCCCACAGGAACGCCCTGTTAAACGATTCACCAGTTTCTCCAAGCAAATTTCCCAGGGCTTAATAATAATAGCCTTGTGCCTAAAGTTTTAGGCGAAAGGTATCTTAAGTAGACTACATTACAAGAAACAAGAACTTTTAAAAATGATGAGCAATGATAAAATAATGCAAAATTATCTTTACCAGATACTCTTGGTCGGTGTTCCTTTCTCAGGCCCGCCCTCTGAGTCACCAGTCTTGGCAGCCCTGGGGAAAACACAAACTCTCTCTTTCCCCAAGGCGGGCATTCAATTGGTATGCTTCTGAAACTCTGAAATGACTCATAACTGGATGCTATGTTCGTGCTTACTGCCGCTGTCCTAGCACCTGTCCTTATCCTCCATGGCAGATACGTTAGCAATACTCTCAAACTCTTGTCTTTCCCATTTCTATTTTCACTGCCAGCACAGATACCATTCTAAAACTTTGATTGGGTCATTTCACTTTGCTCCTCAAAATAGTTAACAACTCCCGTGCCCAGATCAGGAATAAATGCTAATGTGTATAACATGGAATGTGAGATCCCCTTAGGAGTTTAAGAGTAACTTGGATTTTTAAAGGCTAATTTAGGGATAATTTGGGTTGAGCATACACATTTTAAATTGGCACAGAGAGCAAAGATAATGTCTCCATACAAACTTGGTTTAACTTGATTGGAATAGGAACTAATAACCTTATCTAACAAATTAAATATATTTTTTCAGCATTTGAATTAATTTACCCATAATATTCCCTGGCCAATATAAGAAGCCCACGTTGTTCAGCAAATTCAACTCAAATATTATTGTAAATGTTAATTTTAAAATATGACTGTAATAAATGGAAGTCAAAAAATTAGAAAAATTCTTCAAATGGTCAAGGCTCCAATCTTTTACCAAAATAAAATTTGCTTCTTGAAAATAAAGCAATGTGAATGTTGATGTGTAATTATTACATTAGACCACCAATCAAACTTAGCATTCTATAACCACCATCTACTTATTTTTATCTTTTAAACTTTTAATTTAAAATGTTTACAGGCTTACAAAAGAGTTTCAAAAATAGTGCAAAGAATTCATGTATACTCTTTACCCAGATTTCCCACATGTTAACATTTTACCATATTTACTTTGTGATCCATTTTCCTTTCTTTCATATATACATATACATATTTATGAATACATATTGTAGTCTCTCTACATATTTATATGTATATCTATATTTGATCTGTATATATTTTCTATCTCTTATCATATATATTTAATTTATATATATTTAATTTTCTGAAACTTTTGAGTGTAAGTTGCAAATAGGATGCCTTCTTACCTTTAATTTATATGGTGGATATTTCCTTAAAACAAGGACATTCTCCTACATAACCACAGTACAATTATCAAAATCAGGAAGTTAACATATATGTAATATTATTGTTATTTTACAGACTTTATTCAGATTTGTCAATTTTCCCATGAATATCTTTTTCTCTGGGCCAATCCAATCCAGAATTACATGCTGCATTTAGTTGTCATATCTCTCTAGTCTCCTTTACTCTGTCATTTATTTCTTTTAGGAGCACAGCAAATAAGAATATATAATAGCCCTCATCTCCTCCATCCCTCCCCACCTTAAAAAAAAAAAAACACCACCAAAAACTCTGAATCTTCAGAGGCTAAATAAAGATTCGTGAAGCCAAAGGAAATGATATAGTACCTAGGTCTTGGACTTCCCAAATCAGCATCAGATTTTCCAGAGATTCTGCTTTCCTTTATACAGTTCATGAAAAATGGATTTTGGATCTCCTGAGGTTTCCCAGATATCTAGCTGGAATACCAGTAATAAACGTACAGATTTGCTCAGGCATTGTGCTATTATTACCTGCTATGTTTTTCATTACCACTCGAGCTAGATCCTGCCAGGCAGAGTGAAGTTATAGCATTTGCCCCTCTGCTGAACATTCAGATAGCCTTTGAGAGAAATCATTTCTGTGGAATATGCCAGGTAGAATAGCTGAGGAAGGCTGGTGGACACAAACAAATGAATTGTAGAGGTAACTGAAACAAATCTTCTGTAAGGAGAAAGCACTGGAATTCCTCCCAAGCTGTCATAGCATAAGAAATAAAAACAAAAAATGTAAAAGACAGCAAATGTTTCAATCCTAAAATAACTTGTCTCCACCAATTAGCAACTTAGCTCTAGAATATTGATGATGTCTATTAAAATACATTCAATTAACACACATTTATTGAGCAGCTCCTTTCTCTATGTAAATGTTTAATTACAGAAATTAGTAAAACATGACCCTTGTTGTCAGGATGCTCATGGTCTAGAGTAGTACTGTGAAAGAGAAATATAACACTAGCTATGTTTGTAACTTTAAATTTTCTTATAGCAACATTAAGAAAATAAAAAAGAAACAGTTGAACTTAATGTTAACAATATATTTTACTTAACCCAATATGTCCAAATATTATCATTTCCATATGGAATTTATGAAACATGTAAAAACATTACTAACTAGATATTTTATGTTCTTTTTTAAAATACCAATTCTTCAAAATCTGGTGTGTATGTTACACATAAAGCCCATCTCAGTTTGGATTAGCTGTATTTTAAGTGGTCATATGTAGCTCATGTTTACCATATTGGACAGCTCAGGTCTGGAGAAAGATAGAAATCAAGATAGAATTACATTACAAATAGAAAGGTCTCTGACCCAAGGGTTCTGGAACGAATACACAGGTGAGCGACTTGCTCCTTAGGATAAGAATTAAATCTTGTATCCTGATGTATAACAGCACTTAGCATACAGTATGTGCTAAATACATACTTTTAAAAAATACATCACTTTTATAAATGAGTGAATAGAGATAGAGTTAGGGTCAAAGAGGTAATCACTGAGACATTTCAGGCAAGTTAGAGAAATGTACTAGAATTCACCAGGTAGTGAAGGTGTTGAGAGTGGATAAACAAGCAGAAAAATATTGCCATGTAGACGAGTATGTAGAAAGGCCCTGAGGTCTGTGGTTTATTTCAAAAGAACATTTCTTTGCTGTAATCATAAAATCTGGTTTCATTTCATAATTAAAATAATCTATTGAGTTTGCTCATACTTTATCATTTATTATTTTTTCTTTTTTTTGCTCATACTTTTTTGATCACATAATCTTGGAAGAGAATGCTGCAGAAATAAAGCATGGAGTTGACTAATTGTGTTAAGGTAGTTTGTGCCAGATGGTTAAACAATCTGGAAATTTAAGTCAAGATTTTTTGTAGCTTCATTTTGCCCAGGTTATAGGTTATTTCTCCCTCCTTCCCTCCCTACCCCCCCCATATATATATATGGTAATATATATATATATATATTAACATTGTCTAAGATTAGTGAATTCTGATCCCCTCTGGCATTCTAAATATGGGTTTTAGCTTTTTAAAAAAATGCAAATGTGTATCAGAAGTGCTCTCATGTTAATGTTTGAAAGATGCTTGATTGCTTTGAAATGAGTTAACCGGGTCTGGCTGAGTATAGAGTAACATTTCCAAAACTCACTTGACCAATTCCAGCTCCCTGTGAAGAAAACAGATAGTTCCATCTCCAGGGAAATAATTATATCAGGGCAAAAGTTTGTCAACAAATCTTTCCCAGGGGTCCCTTGTAAGTTTGATTCAAACTTGCCAAGTGCTGATGCCAGGTCACTTCCTCCAGTTTAATTTCATCCTTGCTCTATTCTTCGTGTATCTAATGCTGTCTGTCAGCACCCATTCACACAGTTCCTAGGCTAAATAAGGGAATAAAAAAAACTGTTTGAAAAACACAGTAGTTGACTCCAGCACCCCTTTACTTAACAAGTTTCAAATAGACACATGATCTTTTAGAAAGGAAGTTAGGTGACTGAACAATCCTAGAATTGCTCTTTTTCCTCCGGAAATAGCAAAAAGGTGAAAATGAAGTCCTGGTTCAAATGTAAGCTTGCTGAAATGAAGTGCGAATGCCAGTCAACTTTAGCAGTGACTTGGAACTGGCAGCCTCGGTTCCAAGCAGCCAGTTGAGACAGCAAGTGTCTCAGAGTTCTGCCAGCTCTGTTGGGCGTGCTTGTCTAGCCTGGCCATGGGATGCAGTCGTTGAATACACAGAGCAGAAGGCCGATCTTGTATCCATAATGAAAGGCAAATTCCACACTAATTATTTTGGCAGCAAGCTTGTACAAAAGCGACGCACAGCTTTGATGCCGGGGACTGCTCATTATCAGTGTGCTGCTTTTCCATTTTGTGATCTACTTGTAAGGAACATGTGGAAAACTTGAAAATTAATCGTTAAGTGAAAAATGCACACATGTAAAGCAGCCATTTTTATTTATACCATATTTTATTTAACTTCAAAGGCCAAATTCTCTTGAATATTTCTTTTTCCAGAAGGGCTGACTGAGTCTTTGTGTATGCAATTTTTATTAAATTCCATATATGACAGATTATTTTTCACTTTTTTTTTTTTACTAAATGAATCAGGAAGCTTACAAAAATGGAGTTAAATTTATAATCGTTAACAGTGTAAACAAATACTCTCAGAATTAACAAATTTTGTGAATTATCCAGAGCAAGATGTTTTAGAAAATCTCAGCAACATCAACAAACATTACATCATAATGTAATACTGTTCTATTAATAAAATGTTTCAAAGTTGAAAGGGAAAAATAATCTTAGCAGACATGCTTTTAAGTTCTCATGAAAAGCAGGAATTGAATCTACTTTGAAGCCCATGTCATTCTGAATCAAATTCAAAATTGGCAAAACATTTGAATTAAACTTGTAGGGTACCTCATTCCACTACTATTTGGTTGAGCTTCAAGGGATGAGAAAAAGTGGTGAAAATGTCACAACAAGGATAACACAAAAAGGGAAACTGCATTTTGAAAAGCCTCTACATAATATGACTGGAATTTAAAGAATACAGTTCTTGAAAATCCCCCGGGTTTTTTTTTTTTGTTTGTTTTTTGTTTGGTAAAACCCCTAAAGATTCCCAAATAATGAGAAGAAAATGAAAAGGGGACTTCTTTTTTACTTTAAAAATAATACTGCCCTTTATCTGTAAGTCAGGCATTCAGAAGCATTAATGATCCTAGACAGATACATGAAAACAAAGTAAAAGAAAAAAAAAAAAAATCCTCAAAAGGGGAAAAAGCTATCACAAAGCTCATGTATATAATTTTTCCCATAAAAGAATTACCATTAAGCTATATAGTTTGAAAGTAATGCAGTAGATTCAAGACAGGTGAGGATTCACAAAGACATGAAAAAAATAATGTAAAAACAATTGGTGTGACCAATGGGCTGTGGTTAACAGCAATACTATAATATTCTTGCATCAATAAAAAAAAATAATGTAAAAAGATAAAACCACCACCCACAAAAACCCTACCATAATGGGGGTGGTACTGGGGACCAATATCCATTCAAAACCCCTGAAAGCAACGCTATCCGTATTGTGGCTGACACTACTGGTTGGCTGTTTCAATGGCCCCTATCATGTTTGACACTTTCCACCATAAAGGCTAGAAAAGCTACTCATTTTCCTAGCCTAGGAGTGACCACATGGCACAGTTTTGGCTAATTAAACATAAGCAAATATCTGTGGGATAAAAGCAAGTACCTGTGAGATATTTTGGGGAAGACTTTTGCATTCTTGGCAAAAGGTCTAGAAGTAGCTGACATGTTTTTTAATGCCTTGAATGTGACTATGATGTTTGGAGCTACGATAACATCTTAAAACCCTTAAAAATAGTTAAAATGGCAAATTTTATGGCTTATATGTTACCACAATAAATAAATAAAAACAAAACAGCAAATTATGTTCCTAGAACCCAGCATTTAAGTGTAGCCAAAGACCATATTAATGATTCAGTGTTCCTTGAGAGAAGGAGGGTAGATGAAGTAAAATCAAGTTTTCTGCCTTGCCAGGAGAACAGTCAGACTACACTGGTCTCTTATTTGTAAACTTAAAAAAAAATAATCTCTCAACAGGAGAGTTTTTTTATATAGTTGATTAAAAATATCTGAAGGGAAAAATTCATGTATACACTTTCCCCCTTTTTCCAAAAATGGTATTTAGGATATAGTTTCCTTATTGCAAAGTTTAAAGGCTTGCATTGAAGTATCTCGCCAAGTTTTATTTGGGTTGCATTTTCTTTGCCACTCAGGATATTAAAAACCTTTTAGTTTCCATTTGTCTTTTGTTTCTCTGTTTCTGTTTCTCTGCATTCCAAGGATGAATAAGGTCTGACTTTTACCAATGATAGTCTCCACCATATCTTACCATGAGGCATTTCTGGAACTTCTTAGGCAGGTTTCTGTTCCATCCCTTCATTTAGTCTACAACATCCTCAGCACATTCCAGGAAGCGTTCTTGATGCTCTGGAGGTTTGGCCTGAGTAGTCTTGTGAGAATGGAGACTTTGGCCATGTACTGCCTTCCTATAGCTCTGCCCTTCTCTTTTCCTCCTGGTAGTTTGTAACCTGTTCACTCCTTCTGGAATTGGCCCATTTCCTTCTCTACCTCATGTAAGTTTATCTCTCTTCTACTTTCTAGCCCAACCATATGCTGTACTAATACACTCTTGTAGGTATGCCAAACAAATCTTTGTCTAGCTTCACCTTTTTAAGTTGGTTGTCAAGGAGATACTTTTCCTTCAGCATTTAACCAAGTGCTGGCTTCATATTACCACACCTCATCTTTTTGGTACTTTCCCTTCATTCTACATTTCTTAGATGCGCTCTCTCGCGGCACAGGTGATACTTGTGCCTCCACCTACAATTGATGTATCTCTTAAAATTCACCTGAAATTCGTTGAGCATTTTATCTGAACTCCAGATATCAAATCTTCCCAAACTACTATAATCCTTTACCAAGTTTTCTCTACCTTTAAGAGGGAGTTTCCCAAAAGTTCTTACTATGAGGTTTTAAATAAGTGACTTTAAAAGGGGGTCTTAATATTTTCTTCAATTTGGCTTCTTAGGTGAGAATAATATTTACCCTACTCTGTGAGCCCTTGCCACTCTTTTTCTGTTACATTTCTTTAGGCTATTGACTGATGTGCTATTGACTATTAGTTTACATACATAATCTCTCTTGTCCTTCTTTGAAATTCCATTTTCCAATTAATAGCTGTTTAGAGAGTACCTTGGAAAATCTCAATCTTTCTCAGAAGGAAAACTCTCTTAAGGAAATCTTTTTCTTCCTCTGGGTTAATCAGTATCTGACTTCCTTTATTTTGTTTTTATTATTTCACTGCTCTTATTTGGATAGTAAGACTGAAGTACATTTTCTAAACATGGTAATTTGTAAACCTTTTTAAAATTCCGTAGTAAACTTCATTTTTAAAGAAACTGTTCCATGTATGTACCGTTTTTCCTAGGAATTATATTTTCCTTATTTAACCCACAATGATGGAACTTTTGAAAATAATAACTTGATCATTTTCTATTTTTTAGTAAAATAGTCCTCCAAGGTTGAACTTCTAGAATCTTGGTTAGAGCTTTTGCTTAAACAAATCTGAAGGTGATTTAGGACTATATGTTATCTTGAAACCAAGAGCCTGAATTAAGCTTAAAAATAATTAATAAGCAGAATGTGGGGCAGCTGATCCAGTACTTCTACTCTCCCTAGTTCCAACAATTCATGGCCCATAATGTGTTCTATCTTGGTGAATGTTCCATGTGAGCTGGAGAAAAATATGTATTCTGCTGTTGTTGGGTCAATTAGTCTATAAATTTCAGTTAGATCAAGTTGATTTATAGCATTGTTCAGGTCAACTAATTTTCTAACTGCTTCATCTATCAATCACTGAAAGAGGAATATTGAAGTAAACAATTTTAATAGAGGATATATCTGTTTCTCCTTGCATTTCTAACATTTCTTTGCCTCATATATTTTGATGCTCTGTTGTTAGGTGCATACATGATAAGGATTGTTAAACATATTATATTTTTAGACAAAGATTGTTAAAAAATTCTTGGAGAACTGACCCTTTTATTATTGTGTAATGCCCATTTCTATCTCTGATACATTTCCTTGTTCTGAACTCTACTCTGAGTTAAATATAGTTACTCAGATTTCTTTTAAGGTTAACATGGTTTATCTTTCTCCACTCCTTTACTTTCAGTGGGTTTATTATAGACAACATATAGTTCAGTCCCATTTTTTTTTTTGGAAATCTACTCTGGCAATCTCTGCCATTTAATTATTATATTTAAACCATTCACATTTAAAGTGATTATTAGCATAGCTAGAATAATATCTACCATATTTATAACTTATCTGTTTATTAAACTTACACTTTTTCTTTTTTCTCCCTTTTTTTCTGCCTTTTCTGTTGTTAATTGTGCTATTTATATGAGTCCATTTTCTCTCTTCTATTAGCATGTTGTAGCAGTTTGGCATTGTTTACAAATTCCAAAAATAGATATTGGATTATGTTGTGTAAACTGGTCTGTTCATCTGGGCATGATTAAATTATGATTAGGGCTTTGGGCCATGTCAGTATGACATTGAGTCCCTGCCCCATTGGTGGGTGGGGACTCACAGAGAAAACTTCTGCAGAGCAGAAGAGTTGTAGTTTTAATGTTGGAGTTCTGAGCAGGAGCCCGGGAAGTGAATACACAGGAGAACACAGAGGAATAGAGTCGGCTCCTTAGGCACAGCTGAAGCCCCGGGGAGACAGAACTGTTTGCCTGATAGTCTACAGCTGGCCTTGTGGAGAGAGCACAGCAGTTGAGTCTGGAGAGAAATAGAGCCCTGGGAAGAGAGGAACCCAAGAAACCTGAACTCTTGGCAGACATCAGCAGACATCTTGCCCCGACACGTGGCAATAGACTTTGGTGAGGAAAGTAACTTATACTTTATGGCCTGGTAACTGTAAGCTTCTACCCCAAAATGCATACCCTTTATAAAAGCCAACAGATTTCTGGTATTTTGCATCAGCACCCCTTTGGCTGACTAACACACATATCAATTATGCTTATTTTAAATTCTTAGTGGTTGCCCTAGAGTTTGCAATATATAATTATGACTAATCTAAGTTCACCTTCAACTAACACTATACTGTTTCATGGGAAGTGCAGGAACTTATACCTCCCATCTCTTATTACATTGCTGTCATTCATTTCACTTATAGATAAGCTGTAATCATCCAGTGCATTGTTACTACTATTACTTTAAATGAACAGTTATTTTTTAGATCGATTAAAAATAAGAAAAATAAAAGATTTTTTTTTACCTTCACTTATCCTTCTCTCATGCTGTTCCTTTCTTTATATGTAGATTTGAGTTTCTGACTTATATCATTCTCCTTCTTCCTGAAGAACTTTTAACAGAGCAAGTCTGTGGTGATAAATTCCCTGTTTTGTTCATCTGAGAAACTCTATTTCTTCTTCACTTTTGGAGAGCACTGTTTTTTTTAAATATAACATTATAGTTTATAAAGGATTTATATAACATTCTAGTTGGGTGGTTTTTTTCTTTTAACACTTTGAATGTTTCACTCCAGTCTCTTTTTCCTTGCATGATTTCTGAAGAGAAGCTCACTATAGCTATTATCCTTATTCCTCAGGAGGTAAGGCTTTTATTATTATTATTATTTTCTGTCTTCTTTTGAGATTTTCTCTTTGTCTTGATTTAAATTCCCCTGTTTTCTGCAGGTTGAATATAATATGCATAGGAGTAGGGCTTTTTTTTTTGGGGGGGGGGGTTTGTTTGTGGTGGTTGTTTTTATTTATTTATTTATTTATTTATTTTGGTATTTATCCTACGTGGTGTTCTCTGAGATTCCTTTCTATGATTTGGTGTCTGTCATTAATTTTGGAATATATACAGCCCTTATTATCAAATATTACTACTTCTGCTCCTTCAACTGTTTCTTCTTCCGGTATTCTCATTATATTCTCATTTCTTTTGAAATTATACAACAGTTTTTGGATGTTATGTCCTGATTTTTACATTATTTTTTCTCTTTTCCTTTCAGTTTTGGAAGTTTCTAATGATATATTTTCAAGATCACTTATTCTTTCCTTAATTTTGTTCAGTCTACTGATGAGCCCATTAAAGACATTTTTCATTTCTGTTAGTGTTTCTGATTTCTAGCATTTCTTTTTTATTCTTTTATTTTTCCCACTAGATCCCTTAATATATTAATCAGAATTATTTTAAATTCCCTATCTGATAACTCCAAAATCTATGTCATCCCTGAGCCTGGTGCTGATACTTGTTTTGTCTCTTTAAACAGTTTTTCTTGTCTTTTAGCATGCCTTGTAATTTTTTATTACTAGAAAAGTTATAGGTTTACAGAAAAATCATGTGGAAAATACAAGATAGCCTTGTGATTTTTTTGTTGAGAGCCAGGCATGACATATTAGGCAATAGGTAAATAGGCCTTTAGTGTGAGGTTTTATATTAGTCTGGCTTGGAGTTGAGCTATGTTTAATGTCAGCTGTTGCTGAAGGTGCCAGAAGCTTCAAATTCCTCTAGTATCCTTAGTTTTTCTTTCCCCTGTTGCCTTTGTGCTTCCTTAAGAGCTCCTCCTTAAATTGAGTTTACACTTTGCAGCTCTTATAGCTGCTATTATACAGGGGCCCTGTTACTATGGCAGTAAATTTTTAAAGAAGGAAATATTATGATTAAATCTCAGTCTTTTAGTTGGTCTCTGTTCCTAGGCTGTGACCTTCACAAAGGTTTCTTGGCTTATCCCTCTGAAACCTTGTATGAGATGGAAAGGCTGGATGGGGCTCAATTTAGGTGTTGCCCTTTCTCACAGGTTGGAGAAAGCTCTGATAAAGTCTTCTGCAAAGTAGGCTTTTGTTATGCACAATGATCTTGTCTTCTCCACGTTTTTCACAATGGTTACATTTCCCTCTCTGTCTGCCAGAAACCTGAATGGATATTTTGTTGTTGTTAAATTAGATCAGTTGATGGTTTATAGAAAAATCATGCAGAACATTTAAAGAGTTCCTATATACACCCCCCCACATATGCAGTTTTCCCTCTTATTAATATTTTGCATTAGTATGGTACCTTTGTTATAGCTATATTGGGGCCATGTCTAAAGTCTGCTAGGTAATTGAGCTTCATATTTCTATCTTCCCCTCAATATAGACCTTGGTAACAACCTATCTCTAGGTAACAGCCAATGTGGTAACCCAGAATCACTGCCTTCCACTTTTTTGTGGAGGAAAGGGCAGAATCTCCCATATTTATGTTCTTTTTAAAGATTAGCTCTACATTGTTGATAAACATTAACATCCACTAAGCAGAGAACTCCTTCCAAATCCACAGAGTAAGGTATTGAGAAAGAAGTTGGAACTTTTAGGGAAATGCCTACTTCTGAAAACTCAAAAAATGGAGAATGTATATTCTCTTCTTAAGGGGAAAAAGAAGGAAAGTATTAGAGTATTTTCTGATTTTTATATCCCAGTTAGTAAAATTTTAGGCTTCAGTTGGCTGGAAAATCAATTATTTAGACAGCAGATATCTAGTTAACAAGAAAACAAGGGGGAATTTATGAATGCCTGAGACTTTTGAAGTTAAATGAACTTAAACATTGATGTAAGCTCTTTCTTATCATTCTATGAATCAAAAAATGCACTTCGTTTATCATATACAAAACCGAACATTTTATGAGCTTTCAGTTATATACTTGAAATATATTGATGGTAAAAATTTTAAAGAAATATATTAATATTTTAACCTAAATTATTCCTCAATAAAATATTAACAGCCATACTTCAGTATCCTTTAGCTGGTTATACTCTCTATTTACCTGTCCTCAGACTTGTGCCCAATTATATTTAAGGAAAGAAATGCTTTCAAATTACTTTTGTACATTACCATAGCAAGTAATAGAGTACTCTGGATCTTTTTACAGGAGAGAGGAAATGTTTATGTCATTCTGGTTGGTAAAAATAAACCATATTATCTTTTTCTAATACTAGTTCTTTCAACAATGAGCTGTGTGATTTGAGTACATCATTGAATGAATGGCAGAAGTATATCATTTCCCTTTAGTATGTAGGATTAAGAAATAAAGTAGCAGAGAACTCCTGTTATAATGTTCTTTAATGAAACACGTTTAAATTCTTGTGTATTTCACAGACAGTGTTAAGTAATATTTATTATTTGTTTCTTATTGATATAATTGAAACCTAAATATTTTCTTTACTTTTCTAATTAACTTGAAAATTTCATCAAAGGTATGTACCTTTTCATGGAAACTCTTTCTAGATAAGTTTATGTGGGTAATAGTTGGAGGTATACTAAGTGAATTTGGTAATCAGTACTACTGATAATTAGTTTTAATAGTGTTTGAAGTTGAGTGAAATTTTGGGCCTGAGAATGCTGATGGAATCTGAAGGGTATTAGTGAGACATAGATGTTGGAGGAGAGATTCTGGAGATGCTGGTAGAGGGATAAATTACCTGGCATTCAAATTATCTTTGTAGGGAAAGCCTTCTAAATATTTCAGGAAATTTATTATGAAAGCTATAACTAACTCTATATAAAGCTATATATATACATACACACACATATATATGCATACACATATTATGTGTGTGTATATGTGTGTGTGTGTATGTATAAGATAAAGGACCATGACACATGAGATTTATGACGTTTAGTTTAAACAATATATTTAATGAAATAAAAAACAGATCTGTTAAATTTATGTAGTTCAATTTCATTCTTAAATCAACAATATTTAAGTCTTCTAACAATCCTTGAAGTATCAATTAACTCTCTAATTACTAATAATGTAACCACACCATATTCTGATAATGTTCAGACAGCTCCATAATATTCTTAAGTATAATCCCTCCCCTACAATCAAAAGTATAATTAAAAGTTGAAAATTTTCTGTGGAAGAATAAAGCATATTATTTATTATACTTAGAAATTGTCATGAAGTAAAGATTTTCCTTTCCTGGCAATATTAAACTCATTTCCCTTTAACTCTTGGGTTTTCACTTACCCACATCTATTTTCAGGGAAATTATAGGGTACAGAATTTGAGTTTAGAGAGAGAAAAGTCACACAGAATTGTTAGGAGAACTTCCAGGGAAGATGGCAGAGTTGGGAGCTCCAGAACTCAGTCCTTCTACCAAAACAACTATTAAACAGGCAGGAACTGTCTGAAACAAATATTTTGAAATTGCAGAAACCAATAGAACAGTGTAGAGCATCCAGAGAAGAGCAGGAGGAAGAGGCTGAAAAGTTATGATAAGGCACTGTAAATTGTTCTCTCCATGTGCAGTGGCTACCAGCACCCATCACTCACTCTTGCAGTAGGCTGTTGAGGACTTCAGTCCCTGGCTGGCTGCTGGTGACAGAAAGGGACATAAAAATCCTTTCCCCCAAGAACAGGAGTGGGCATGACAGATCACTGATCATGGCTTTTGATTAGCAAATTTAGATCAATGGGTTCCAGCTCTGAGGTCCCGGCTCTATTGTTTCAACTTGCCTTGGACAAAGGTGGCAGCAGCCATTGTTTCAAGCATGGCCCAGACAAAGGCAGTGGGAGCCATTGTTTAGACTCTCCCTGGACAGGGGCAAAGGTTGTGGAGATTTAAAGATGCATTGCTTCCTCAGGGTTGTGGGATCAATTAGCTAAAGGACTGCATTTTCTGAGCAGGCCAGGAAAGCTCAGCTTTGGAGAGCCATGGAAGAAGCTTTTGGCACCCTTCTCCAGGGCACTTTGGAGACATTCTGTGCCTTCTTCGTGAGTCCCTGGGAAACACTGACTTGGGAAAGTCTTCTCTGAGATGACCTTTCTCCAAGAATTTGCTCTCCAAGCAGCATGAGACCATGAAAGGAGTTTATAAAACTATAGAGGTGGTCAATCTGGGACAAAGGTCTGCAGTCTTGAAAAACCCAGGAGAGGGACATCTGCCTCTTGGGAAACAGAGGAGCCAACCAAACTCCTGTATAGAGGGGAACTCCAAAACAACTAACAAGGAAAAACCCAGGATAAGACAGAGGCCCAAAACACAGGGAAAACTCTGCATACTGCATTTGCCTTGGGCAACCTTTCCCAAGAAAATCTCTGTCTTATCACCACCTGGTTACAAAACCAAGAAACAGACACTCCAGGGAGTAAATCCCAGAGTTACATTGTAAAGTACTAAAATGTACAGTGTGCAAAAAAGTACAAGACAAAGAGGAATGATGGCCCATCCAAAGGAAGGGGATAAAAATTTATAAAACATCATTGAAGAATGCAAATGTGGACATTGCTACAAAGGCTAAAAGATGATCTTTAAAGTGTTAAAGGAGATGAAGGAAAATTCAGAGAAAGAACTAAAGAATATTATCAAAACAATGAATGAACAATATTAGAGTCTAAATAAAGAGATAAAAATTTTAAAAAGGAACCAAACAGAAGCACTGGATTAGAAGACCACAGTAAGTGAAGTGAACAATGCCCGGCAGGGTGTCAAGAACAGATTGGAGCTGGTAGGAGAAAAAAAAAATCAGTGAGTTTGAAGGCAAGACACTTGAAATGAGTCAGGCTGAGTAACAGAAAGAAAAAAGAAATATTAAAAGTGAAAATAGCCTAAAATAGCTATGTGGCACAATCAAATGCACAACAATGAACACATTATGGCAGTCCCAGAGGAGAAGAAAGAATGGGACAGAGGGAATAGTCAAAGAAATAATGACAGAGAACTCCCAAAACTTAGCTATGAACGTGAATATGCACATCCAAGAAGCTCAGAACACCAAACAGGATAAACATGAAGGAAAACATACCCCATTGTACTCTATCAAATGCAAAGGACAAGGAGAGAGGTCTGAAAGCTGCAGGAAAAAAGTAAGATACTACATACAAGGGAGTCCCAATTAGACTGAGTGCCGATTTCTCATCAGAAATCAAGGAAGCAATAAGGAAGTGGGTTGAAATACTTAAATTGCTGAAGGAAAACAATTACCAACCAAGAATTTTATATTTGGCAAGAATGTCTTTCAAAAATGAGGGGCAATTTAAGATGTTGTCAGATAAATAAAAGCTGAGGAAGTTCATCACCTATTGACATGCCTTCCTAGCATTGCTAAAGGGAGTTTTTCACTCTGAAAGGAAAGCACACTAGAAAGTGGTTCAAGGCAGAATAAAGAACTACAGTAAAAGTAACCATATGTGTAATTATAAATGCCAGTATCATTGTAGTATATTATTTGGTATGTAACTTCACATATTACTACCTACAGATGCTACAATGCAAATGCATAAAAGTAATGGTAAATATAGGTTTTTGGACATATGATGTATGAAGATATAAGTAGTACCAAGTCCAAAAAGTGGGGGAAGGGGGCAGAGGGGCATAGGAAAAGTATATGGGCATGCTATTGAAGCTTAGTCGGTGTCAAACCAAATATGATTGTTAAGTATTTAGGATGTTAAATTTTAACACCATGGTAACCATAAGGAAAATAGATGAGAAATATATCCAGATAGAATTGAGAAGGCATTCAATATGGTAAGCTCGCAATAAATAAATAAATATAAAGGTAGGCATTAATAGAAGTGAGGTCCAAAAAAGGTATAAGATTTACAAAGGCTAAACAGCAAAATGGAAAAAGAAAGTACTATATTATCAGTGGTTACCTTTAATGTAAATGGATTAAATTCTCTAGTCAAAAGGCAGAGATTGGCAGAAGGGATGAAAAAGCATGACCTAACTCTAGGCTTTCTGCAAGAGACTTACCTTAAAGTCAAAGGTACAAATAGGTTCAGGGTGAAAGTATAGAAATAAAATATTCCATGCAAGCAGTAAGAGACCTGTGGCAGCTATACTAATATCATATAAAACAAACTTAAATAAAAATATTTACGAGGGACAGATGGTCATTATATAGTAATACAGGGGACAATTCAGCAGGAAGATGTAGCAATTAAAAATGTATATGTACCTAACAGCATAGCCCCAAAATATCATGCAAATACTGATGGGTTGAAAGGAGAAATTGATGGTTCTACATTAATCATAGGAGATTTTAACACACCACTCTCAGTAATGGATAGAACATCTAGTCAGAAGATCAATAAGGAGGTATAGCACTTGAATGTTATCTAAACCAACTAGACCTAACAGACCTATATAGAAAACTTCACCCAACAAAAACAGAAAACACATTCTTCTTGAGTGCACAACAACCATTCTAAAGGATAGACCATATCTTGGGTCATAAAACAAGTTACAATAAATTCAAAAATATTGAAAACATACAAAGTATGTTCTCCAGCAACAATGGAATGCAACCAGAAATCAATAACAGAAGGAGAAATGGAAAATCCACAGATATGTGAAAATTTAAACAACATACTCTTAAACCCATTATTAGGGTTAAGAGGAAATCAGAAGTGAAATTGGGAAACATGTTGAGGTGAATGAAAATGAAAATACAACCTACCAAAACTTATGGGATGCAGTGAAGGCAGTGCTGAGAAGGAAATTTATAGCTCTAAATGCTTACATTAAAAAAGAAGAAAGATTTCAAATCAGTGACCTAACCTCAAAACTGGAAGAAGTAGAAAAAGAAGAGCAATGAAACCCAAAGCAAGCAGATGTAAGGAAATAACAAAGATTAAAGCAGAGATAATTTAAATAGAAAAATAAACAATAGAATCAACTAAGCCAAAAGTTCTTCAAAAAGATCAGTAAAATAGACAAACCTTTAGCTAGCCTGACAAAGGAAAAAAAGAGAGAATATAAAAATAACATCAATTAAATGACAAGAGGGACCTTACTTCTGACACCACTGAAGTAAAAAGCTCTTTTAGAGGATACTATGAAAAACTGTATGCCAATAAATTAGATAACCTAGATGAAACTGACAAGTTCTTAGAAACACCAAACTACCTATATTGACTCAAGAAGTAATAGAAAATCTCATCAAAACAATGTTTAGTAAAGTGATTGAATCACTAATAAAAAAACTCCCAACAAAAAAAAGCCCGGGATTGCTTCACAGGGGAATTCTACCAAACATTCCAAGAAGACTTAACTTCAATTCTGCTCAAAGTCTTCCAAAAATTGAAGAGAAAGGAACCTCCCTAACTCCTTCTACATTGCCTACATTACCCTCATGACAATGCTGGTAAAAGATACCACAAGAAAATAAAACTACACATTGATATCTCTTATGAAGATAGATGCAAACATTCTCAATAAAATACTAGTAAACCAAATCCAGCAGCATATTAAAAGAATTATACACCATGGCCAAGTGAGATTTATCCCTCATATGCAAAGTTGGTTGAACATAAGAAAATCAATTAAAGTAGTTCATCACATTAACAGAACGATGGAGAAAACCCACATGATTATATCAGTTGATATAGACAAATGCCTTTTATTGGTAAAAACACAGAGAACCCTAGGAAACTTCCTCACCATGAAAAAGGTCATGTAGAAAAAGTCCTGCTTAATAGTGAAAGACTGAAAGTTTTCCCTCAAATATCAGGAACAAGACAAGTATGCCCGCTGTCACTGCTGTTATTCAACATTGTACTGGAAGCTTTTGCCAGAGCAATTAGGTAAGAAAAAGAAATTAATGGCATCCAAATTGGTAAGGGAGAAGGAAAATTTTCCTTATTTGCAGATGATATGATCCTATATACAGAAAATCCTGAAAAATCCACAACAAAGCTCATAGAGCTAATAAATGAATTCAGCAAAGGGGTGGGATACAAGATCAACACTCAAAAATCACTAGTGTTTCTATACACAAGCAATGAACAAATTTCCATTCACAGTAGCAACTAGAAGAATCAAATATCTAGGAATAATTTTAACCAAGAATATTAAGGACTTTGTATACAGAAAACTATAAAACATTGTTGAAAGAAATTAAAGAAGACCTAAATAAATGGAAGAATATTTCATGTTCATGGACTGGAAGACTAAATATCATTAAGATGTCAATAATAACCAAAGGATTTTATAGATTCAACGAAATCCCAATCAAATTTCCAACAACCTATTTTGCAGAAATGGAAAAGTCATTCATCAAATTTATATGGAAGAGTAAGGGATCCCGAATATCTAAAGCCATCTCGAAAAAGAAGAATGAAGTTGGAGGACTTACTCTTCCCAATCTTAAAACTTATTATAAAATCACAGTAACCAAAACAGCATAGTACTGCCACAAGGGCAGACATATAGACCAATAGAATCCAATTGAGAGTTCAGAAATAAACCCTCCCATTTATGGCTAACTGATTTTTTTTAATAACACTTTTTTTAAAAATTAAAAAAAAAATAGATCACATAAATGTTACATAAATAAAGGGGATTCCTATATGCCCCCCTCCCTACCCCTACCCCTCCTATACTTTCCCACATTAACAATACCTCCTTTTTAAACTTAAAAAAAATTTATTTTTGCAAATGGAGATCCAGTTTTCACAGCACCATTTATTAAAGAGACTATTCTTTCCAGATCAAGTAATCTTTGGCCTCTTGTCAAAAATCAGTTGGAAAAGAAAAAGGACACAGGAACAATGGCATGGGAGCAATGCCCTCTTACACAGTGGGAGAGTGACAAGAAGAAAAATGTCTTGTTCATGCAAAAATGCATTAAATTCTACTGCAGAATGTACAGTAACTTAGGTCATTGCTTTAATAATAAATATGCTGTAATTTTTAAATAATCAAATAACACTTGATTTAAGTAGAAGGATAAACATGCCAATAAACAACCTTAAAATTTATGAAAAGCATTGTAGTTTAATTTATTTAACAGAATCCTTTCCTACTATTTATTCCTCTCTGGGGGAGGAGACATAATATCTATTTAAATTTATTTAAATTGTTTATGTTGATATTTAAAAATATTGATAATAAAATTATATTACAAGTTTTGTATGTTGTATCAGTGCCTTTGAAATTCATTTTGAAAACTTTCTTGAAAATATGTGGGAACTGTTTCATGGTCCAAGAAATACACATTTTAATGGAAAAAGTCTGCCTTATTAATTTTACAAATATATGAAGCAACGTTTCTTTACTATCATAATACAGTCATATATTTAAATATATGCTAGATTTGCAACACCATTTCTGATTTCCTTTTCTCATATTCCATTATTTATTCCTATTTATATAAGTCTAAAGAGAAGTGAGCTTTAGTGACATACTGCCAATGTCCATTAGAGAAGACCAGTAAATTATCAACAAAATGGAAAAGATGGCCTGTTGGAGGCAGCCAGAAAGAGGTGAAGCTAAAATGGCCGACCGACAACAAAGAACAAGCCTGATCCTATATCTAGCCTTCTTTGAGGAAGTAGCTCACCCTGTTCCCGCGCCCGCGAAACCTTCCCGCCTTCCACAGATAACATACCCTCCCTAGCACCAACTGTGCCCAATCCTAGCCTAACACGTAATTCCTCCTTTTTTCATGCCCTACCCCCTACTCCACCCCTCACCCTACTTATAAAAGGCTGTGCACTTCCTCAATAAAGACCTGCATGCTTACCTCGTCTCCGCTGTGGTTCTTCCCACCATATACCCACCTCGCCGTCAAGGCCCCCGGGACGCCAACTACCACTCGGCGCCCCCCCCATCCTGCCCGACAACAATGGCCTGAGATATGCATTCATTTATTCAAAGGCTTTTAATGAATATATTTTGAACATTTCATATGCACTAGAGAGTGTGCTAGGTTATATGGGTATTTAATGATAAGACAATTTCCTATACTTCTGGACTTTATCTTTCAATGAGGACAAGACGTATAATAAACACACAGAAATAAGTAAGTAAACATATTCAAATATTGGTCATTGCTTTGGAATGATATGATAGGGAATAATTGGTTGAATAGGAAAGTGCTCTCCAAAAAGCTGACATTTAAAATGATTCTTAAATGGTAAGAAAAGGCTGGGCATGTGAAGAGCTGAGGCAAAAGCATTCCTAGAAGAGAACACAAAGACTAGTATGCCATGAGAGGAGCAATTGAAGAATATCTCTATGGTAACTCATAAATTTGGAGAGTTGTTAGGGACAGATAGCATTGGGTTTTAAATAAAAAAAAAAAATGTAAACCATAAAAGGTAAAAAAAAAAAAAAAAGAAAAAAGAAAAATAAGGTGTGGTTAAAGAGTTTGAGTTTTTTCTACTACATCTGAAAACCATTGGAGGGTTTTTATAGAGAGGTGAAAGGATCTCAATTATGTTTTAAAATTTATGTGCAGAAAATTGGATGGGGAAGTTAAAGAGTAGAAGAAGAGATACAACTTTCAATTCTGTTTTATTGATCCAGTCAAGAGATTATGGTAGCTACTAAATGACATGGAGAAATGTGGATGGATTATGAGTGGTTTATTCAGTAGAATCAAAAGAACTTGCAGGTGGATTGGCCATATAGAATAAGAGCAAGAGAGGAATTAGTTTTGGGTTTGAGCAACTGAGTGGGTTGGAAGTGTCATTTATAGTGACTTGGAGAAGATCAGGTTTAGGGATCAGAGAATCAACATGTCTGTTCTTGATATGTTTTGTCTGAAACATCTATTAAATATCCAGATAAAGTTAGGCAGGTGGATAATTAGACATACAAATCCAAATTTCAAGAAAGAGATCTAAGTTAGAGAAATAAATTTGGGATTCACCAGTATACAGGTGGCCTTTAAAGCCATAGGAATGAATACTATTTTAGGGAGAAATTGTCTTAGGGGCAAAAGGAGCCACATGGCCTGGAGCTCTTTTAGAAATTCAGCAGAGAAAGACCCAGGGAAAGAGATTCATTTTGAAAACCCATTCCCAGTTCCTAGGATGATTCTCCCTTTCAGTCTTGATGCTAGAATGCTCTTAATAAGTTTTTTTTTTCCTTTGGGACCGAACTACAAGAGCATGATTAGGATTGGGGTTAGTCACAATTTGTTTTCTCTTCCAAAAATGTTGTAGAGTTTACTGTACAGGAATGAATAGCTCATCAAGTAGCCCTTGCAAGGAGAAGAGACAGTTTAATCTCCCAACTGACTCCAGGATGGCACCATCATAATGGAATCAAACTATTAAGATCGCCTCTGCCCTAAGCTTTTGTTTGCCCCAACCACAGATCCATTGCCAAGCTGAGAAAATTTTTGCAACTCCTGGTGTCCCAGTTAAATCAGTTCTTTCTTATAGGATTGGGATCAATTAAAGGCATTTCTTTTATCTTTTAACCACTATTCCTGATATTCCAGATCTTCTTAAAATATATGGGGACAAATTTCTTTCTACAAGTTTCTGTATCCCAAGAGTCTCTTGCTTTCTAAACAGATCACTTTCCTCTAGAACTTTGTCGCTCATGCTAGTCTTTCTCATCACTTCTAGAGGGCTGCATTGAGCATTATCCCTGTTAATCTATTGGCATTTATGATCTTGCACAGTTCTTTCCAGAGCAAGTTGTTTAAAAGGCACTGCTCAAGCTCCTTTGGAGTTGCACTGGAGAACCAATATGGAATGAGAAACAACAGATGCCATCTCACTTCTATATTCAAAACCCCTATGCTGACCAGATTATAGCACAGATCCCCGGTTCTGTGGTTCCTTCTTGCCATGAACCTCTTTATTCATACCCTCAAGGGGAAGTCCTTAAGGATGAGGGAAACAGCAATAGATATAGAAACCAAGAGACAGTTGAGTACTGTCCTGCAACTTTTTTTCATAAGTATTGTGGTAGCTTGAAGCTCTGTGTACCCCAGAAAGACATGTTCTTAAATTTAATACATTCCCGTGACTGTAAACCCACTGTAAATTTGATGAGGCTACTTGAGTTAAGATGTGACCCACCTCATTCAGCATGGGTATTAATCCTCTTGCTTGAGTCCTTTATGAATGGAATGAATACAAAGAGAGAGAGCAAGCCACAGGAGCAAGAAGCTGAAAGCAGTGAAACCTGGAAAAGAGAAGGAGGGACCAGCAGATGCCGCCATGCACCTTGCCATGTAGCAGAAGATTCAAGCATTGTTGGGAGCAGGTCTTTGGGAATAAAGCATCACCTTGATGATGCCTTGATTTGGATGATTTTCTTAGCCTCAGAACTGTAAGCTAACAATTTCCCATTGTTAGGTCAAATCATTTCATGGTATCCGCTTTCAGCAGCCTAGGAAACTTAAAAACAAGTGTGATTTAAGTGAGGATTCCTCTACTTCCCATAATATACTTTCCAGTATATAGAATGTGTAGACAATATGTATAAGTTCATGTTCTTTAGTTTGGGATTCATATAAATGGGACTATGTCAGAGATTCCCAAACTTTTTGAATTCCTGACACCCTTGGCATCTCAGTAATCTTTTTATGATGGCATTTCTAGTCCATAAGAAGTATCTAATTATTTTATTCATTAAGAAGTTCAAACAGCTTAGTAGTAGTAGGTTGTGTGGTGTTGGAAAGCATTGCTGGGTTACCCTTGAACTTTAAAATATCTGGCAGCACCCCTGTGAGTTTGTGTAGCAACCCAGGGTGTCTTGACACCCAGTTTGGGAACTGTGGGGACATAGATTAGCCAAAACAATGTCCAATCTGGCACTGTCAATGTATCTCTCATAGAAGAGGATATCCATATCTATGGGTCTCAATTTTTTTAAAGAAGAATCTGGGCTTTGAATATTTGGGAAATTATATATGATGACATTAAGAGTTCCCAGTTTCCAAAAAATATAAAACAAATGGCAGAAAAGTTAATCTTTTCCATAAGGAATAGAGGAATTAGTCCAGCCATTTGCTGTTTATTATTAGTATCAGTGGTGTGCAAAATAAGGCATGCTTATGTGAATGTGAATGCTCTTCCCCATCAATGTCAATCTGAAAGTTTATAAAATGTAATAAAATCTGTTCTCTGACTGGCAACGGACGGCACATGTTTAGCATTTTTTGCCTTCCTCTTATCCATTCTAAATGTGAAAATCTGACTGCATTTGGTCAGATTTGATTGTAATGAAAAACCTATAAAAAGGCATAAGACTGTAGGAAAAAATATTTCTGAATATTTAAAGAAAAATTGATGATCAGTCCTCCTGTGAACATTTTACTGCTAAGTAAAACAGGTGAGTTTCAGCAAGCAAAACAAGATGTACCTTTGCTTCTTATTGGGGGATATAAAATGCTTGCATTATCTTGACTGTATTTAAAATTACTATTAAGCCCATAAACTGAGTATGGAAATAATGATCAGGATCTGTGGCTAGTAGAAAAGACAAGCTTATGCTTCATTGCTGATTTTTAATCTCTTTATGTAGTGTTGGCATATTTTAAAAATTCTCTTTTGCTCCCCTGGATGTGGCCATTCTACACTTTCCTAGATCTGTTTAAAATACAATTTATATCTGGCAATGATGAACTACCATGGAGATAAAAAGATGTCTGAGCATAATTAGTTACTTGCCTGCTTGGCACTTTGAAAAGTGTGAGCTGGATGTTTCTTGCCCTGAATCATAACCTCATAATGGCCACATGTAATCTGTTTCACACATGGGGTAAATCTATATATTTATTTAAGAATTGCTTAAAATATGCGTGCCAGGTGATCTTCCTGTAAGAAAACCCATTTCAATATAAATGATGGGTTGAGAGTTTGCTGAAAAAAAGAAGAGGGGAGGAAGCAAGAGGACCCATTGGCTCAGATTGCATTTCAACCAAATGTAGCCCAAGGCAGAGTATATCCACAAATAGTATAGAGTTTGCCTTTCTAAGTTTCCTTTTGACTCTTTCAAGGACTACATTGGAGGCAAGCCAGGTTGACCTCATACTGCCTGAGGATACCACCCAACATGTTTTGGTCATTCACTAAAAGTTAACTGATTCTAACCATGGCACGTGTTCCCATTCACTTCCTCTCTGGACAGGTCTTCCCTGAAAGTCCAGTGCTAAAAAATGGAAGTTGGACTCTATTAGGACTGGAGATTATATCCCAAGTTATTGGGAATACTGGGAACTGAAGACTAAAATCAAAAGGCCATGGAGGAAAAGCTAGGGTGAACACTGCATCTAACTGACAAAACCTATAGTCCATCGTCTGGTTGATTATATAGTAAGAAGGCAATTCCCCCAAAAAACAAGGCAGAAGGAGATGATCATCTGTAGTTTTTATGTATGTTTCCTTCTTTGTTCATCTGTAGGGCAGGCAATAGAAGATATCTAATTTTTAGGTGGCAACTGTTATCTGACCTTCTTTTCTAGTTCCCCTTGCTGTCTAAGGGCTACATTTCCTTCTTTCCTTTTTGCTTTAGATAGAAACATTTTTAAAACCAATCAACAATGATTTATTGAAATTTAAGAATTTAAAATGTGAGAATTATAGACTTTACTAAACATAGTCATGATAATAACTGGTATTTATTGATAGAATACAGTAGAGCACTATGCAAAATATTTTACATGTACTATATCATTTAATGCTTTGACAATTCAACACAATATTATCATGATCATTATTAGTATTCTCTTTTCAGAAATGATGAAATTGAGTCTTAGAGATATTTAGTGATTTGGCCAAGGGCACAAAGTTAGTGAGAAGTAGAAGTCAAAATTCAAACCTAGGCTGTCAGCCATCAGACCGGCAATCAACAGGCAGTCCTCCTTGGAGACGCATAATCCAAATGCAGACCAAGGCATAATCATAAAAAAGTGCTGGAAAACATTTTTCATGCAGCATATGAATGAGTATAAATTAGCATGAAGCAAAGATAAGAATGAAGTAGTAAGTTTCCTTGAAGATTTTGGAAGTCATGGCAAATATGTGACGCAAATAGAAGACCATTGGCTTCCTTGTCAAAGATATAGTAAATAAAAACGGTGCCACTGAATAGTAACTTAAAAGTTTTATCTCATTTATCACTGAAAAAACACAAGCATCTGGGTCAAAACTCAACAGACTCAAAAGTATATAAGTCAGTCTCCCTCCAACCTTCTTTCCAGCCCCTTATTTTCCCTGTACAGAGGCAACTGCTGTTACCATTTACGTGGGTATCCTTATATAATCCATTCAAAATTTATTTTTCTCAAGATTGGAGTGATCAGAGAGGACTTTAAGTTTTTGGAATGGTAAAGTGGTGGTTGTTTGTAAACCCTTTCTCAGATATGTCTTTGTTCCAGTAAGATCTGATTAGTCAGGCCTCATGAGTTTGAAATCTGTGATGCAACACTTTAGACCGAGAGTCTTTGTGTATATTCTATTTAAATCTTTTCTAAAGAAAACCAGAGTGTAAACAAGATCAAAAAGGGGGATTTCTCAGCTACCATTGAAAAGAAATTGTTTTCAAGCTCTTTAGAACTAGTTGCTTAAATCACTCTTAGGTCATCATCAAAATAGCCATCTTGACAATTCCATTGCCTACTTTTGCATACTTTCTTTCTTTCCCTCTATTTGTATATGCATGTGTATGTGTGTAAACTGTATATATATGTGTGTGTGTGTGTGTGTGTATGCACATGTGCAATATCTATAATAATATTGTGGGGTTTGGGGGTAGGCATCGTATGTATAGAACTTTTCACAATTTCAGATTTTCCTTGTCTCCTGTGTGTCTGACTTGCCGAGATTTATGTGCACTTAAGTATCTGTATTTTGGTGGAGGTGCCATGGCTTCAGGTGCTAAACAGAGCTCCTGATATAGTTGACGCATCAGCCACAACAGAACTACCAGTGCTGCCTAAGGATCCTGGGACTTTCTGTGCCTAAAACATCATAGTTATGATGTCCCTTGGAATCTTTGTCTTCATGTTTTTGAGAACAAACCCCTATCTTCTGGCAGTTTCTTCAAAGACAGGGTTGAAAGAAGAGAGAGGGTCTTAACATGACAGTTAATATACCCACTGCAGAGATGTCTGTTCTTGAGAGTGACAGAGCAGTGTGGAACAATGAGAGTGAAAACAAAAAGACAGCACCTCATGGAGTTCTTAAAACTTTATTCTCTGGGGTGACCAGGGCCCTATAACTGCCCACTGGGCAAACATACATTGTAGTGCAGTCAAACTGAAGTGCCATATATGCCTCTGTACATCATTTGGTAAGGAAAAAAACCATATATATTGCAACACTTTCTAAGGCATCTCTATAGACTGTGCACACAATACAGCGATAAAATTCTGGAACTATTTTTGATCCTCCTGAGTCTTTCCAGGCATGGCTAGCAAGCATACCCAGCTTATAAGTCAACACTTTGGGGTTTGTGGCATCTGCAAAAGAACTTTTGGAGAGAGCTTCAGGCCCTGTAGACTTCAAATCACAGAGGTTTTCTCATCCTCTATGAAAAAATAAAATAGTAAAGGTTTTCTCTTCAAAGCGTGGCTCCGAAGGAAGAAGACTTCTCCCCATAGAAGAGTTTATTGGAATTTTGAAGCCAAACAGGAATTGAGTTCAAATATCTTCTTTGCTACTACTAAATATGTTACTTTGAACAGGTTCCTTTATCTGAATCTAAATTTTTCCACCCATTAAATAGGAATTATCATATAATAATGCCAACTTTACAGCACTGTTAGAATTACATTAAATAATTCAGAGCACAGAACTGTAATGCCTATTGCCAGGCACAGAGTTGGTACTCATTCAACATCAGTTCTTACATACCTACATTGGAGGTGGGGAACCAGTGCTTCAGAAAACCTAAGACCCTGCCCTATCCCCTTTCTTACCACAAGAGCAGTTTCCATTTCTGAGGATGTTTCTGGGGGAAGTTGAGCTTGCAGAGGTCAAGGTGGTTTGGTATCTCTTTTCCTGAATTCTCCCTAACCTTCATTTTCTCCTCCTTTCCTCTAGAGAGCAGAACTGCAGAGATTGGCCTCCTGGTCACAGTTGTACCAAGTGCTCAGGCTTTTGGTGATAAGAGGCATGGTCTGGCTAAGTTTTCCTAAAACCCCCAAACTATTTTCATATCATAATGCTTATTTGTCTCTGAGATTCTTGTCCCAACATAGAACATGGGTAAGGATGTAGTCTATGTGTGAACAAATGGTCTTACCACAACCCTGGAAAGGCCTGTTCCCAGTGCCTAATATCCTCTGAACCAAGAGGATGAATGGGGACAACTTTTGTTTACAAAAAACTTGTTACCATCAAGCATCCATCAGTAGCATATTCTTATTCACTTCAGCAAATTCCAGTATAATTGACTATTTTTTTCTACTATTGGGTTTTTATTTTTGCATTTTTTTGTGAGACTATTAAATATTCACAATGGGCACCTTAGCAATGTCACTGTTTAACAGAAAACACACATGTCCCCTCTCCTCCAAATACATAAACAAGATGAGAAAATAATCTCTTATGAAAATTAGAATCTCTTTGAGAACCTGAGGTTCAGTGTCTGTAATCACTTGGTAATTGAGTTTTTGTGTTCTTGACATTTTCTTCAATGAATTCTTCTCTGATGTCAAACCTTGAATAGTGGCCTTTCAGTGTGTTGGGTTAAGTGTTAAGGGAGGAATATCCTCCAGGAAAACCGTTTTGGTGTGGCAGCATGTCCTGAGGAATAGGAACGATGCTGTTGTGAGTGGGCTGGCAGACATAGGCAGGGCCCTGTGGATGGCCTAATCCCCGAGAACAGTTCAAAGCACCCAATATGTACAATTTGGCTGTTTCTATCACTCTCCGTGACCACCCAGGCAGCTTACTTGGGCATATTTGGGAAAAAAAGAAAAAAAGATTCAGACAGCAGCTGCAGAAAATTTGGAGACCCTTTGGGTGATAGTTTCCAGAAAGAGAAATAAATAAAATGTCAGGGTTTGTTCATCTGGTTGGCAAGGCAAGATCTCCCTCTTTGGTAGAGGAGGTTGAGTTGAGGAATGTTGTGGTTTCTGGGATTCAAAGGTGGATACACAGCACAACACATACCTTATTTGAGAGAGATTCACATCATACATTTTCATAAGGCATAGACCAGAAAGCAAGCTTTGTTTTTAAAATGTGTTTCCTTGGCAATGGTTGCAGCAATTTGATGTGTAGTTCATTCTCAGAAATGCTGTGGGTGGCAAAAGCAATCTGCAAGAGGTCCATGAAATATTTAAATTGGAGTGGTTTGCTCAGGCCATTTCCTCTACTCCCAACACCTGTACTCCAACGACAATAATTAAGTCTCTGGTAGGGTAATAATCTGTATCACAGAATGTCAGAGCTGGAAGCAACCCTAGTGAGCAAATTTCTTTTGTATGAGCCAGAGAGTAAACATTTTAGGTTTTAAGGGCCATACAGTCTATGTCACAACCACCCAAATTTACTCTGCTCTACCATTATACAGCAAAACAAGCCTTAGACAATAGATAAACAAATGGGTGTGGCCATGCTCCATTAAACTTTGTTTACATATTAATGAGTCCATACAATATTTGTCCTTTTGTGTCTGGCTTATTTCACCCAACATGATGGTCATCCATGTTGTCATATACATCCTGATTTCATTTCTTCTCACAGCTGAATAGTATTCCATTGTATGTATATACCACATTTTGTTTATCCATTCATCAGTTGATGGACATGGGTTGTTTCCATATTGTAGCAATTGTGAATAATTCTGCTGTAAACATTTGTGAGCATACTTATGGAGGTAAACTCTAGAGTTTAGGTTACTAGGAACAGAATGTGGGTTGAGAATGGGAGCTGATGCTTAATGTATGTAGAATTTTTAATAAGGTTTATTGTAAAGGTGTAGAAATGAATAGAGTTGATGGTAACACATTCTAGTGAGTATAACTAACATTGCTGATTTATAGATGTGATTGTGGCTGAAAGGGGTAGTCTAGGGACATAAATATCAATTAAAAGGAAGCTAGAGGATAATCTAGGGACTGTATTACATAGTGATTTTGATGGTGGATGAAGAGTGTGGTTACTAGTATAAATATAAGATTGTTCTTCTATCACAAAAGTGTTAAGAATATGGTGATACATGGGAAAATTACAGCTAATGTAACTTAGGGACAATAGTAATATTGTAATATTTTTACAGCAAGGGTCAAAAATAAGGGGATATTTAGGGGATATGGGATTTTTTCTTTTGGGGTAATGAAAGCATTCTAAACTTGACTGAGGTGATGATAGCCCAACTTTGTGATGAAAATGAGAGCCACTGACCATACACTTTGATTGGATTGTACAAGGCATAGGACCATATAACACAGGGAATCCAGTGGTGGATGATGGACTGGGTTAACAGGACAAACATGAGAACGTTCTCTCATGAACTATAACAAATATATAATACTAATACAGGATGTTAGTAATTGGGTGGGTTGAAGGAAAACACACCAAACTTAAGATATGGGCTATAATTAGTAATATTATGATGATGCGCTTTCATAGTTTGTAACAAATGTTCAACAACAATGCAAGGTGTTGGTGTTGGGGTGATGCATGGGAGTCCTGTGTATTAGGCATGTTTGTTTTGTAAGTTCACAACTTTTACTATATATTTATTATGTATGTTCATGTATAAATAAATGATATACCTCAATAAAATTTTTTAAATGAAAAAAATAATTTTATTTACAAAAATAGTCAGTGGCTGGATTTGGCCCATTGGTTGTAGTTTGCCATCCCCTGGTTTAGATCATCACTTCCTTTTACATATGGGGAAGCTGAAAACCAAAACCATTAAAAGAAACATGCCATTTAGCAGCAGGACACAGAAGACCCAAATCCCATGGTTTGTTCTTTAAATTTTTTAACATGCATTTTTCTCTGACCATAGAAACAGTCTCCCTGGTGTCTCAGAAACCTAGAGAAGGAACAGACAACTGTCCCCTATCTGTGACAACATCTCCTTACCTAAAATAAGTGTCTGAACCTGAAGATGCTACTGTCCTTTAGACACTTAATGTAGGAAAAACTATATGGGACGAGACAGATATGAGTGTGTTTAAAAAAATAATGGTACACATATGGGAGGCCCCGGGTTCGGTTCCCGGGGCCTCCTGGTGAAGGCAAGCCTGCCCGGATGGCGTGGTTAGCTGACCCAGCGAGCACAAGCAGCAAGGGGGGGATAAATGAATAAATAAATAAAATATTAAAAAAAATAAAATAAAATAAAATAATGGTACATGTTCACTTCAGAATTTGTTACCTAAAGCCATAAAGGAAAAATAATTATTCTATTAGTATAGAATAATTCTATTGGAATAGAATAATTGTATTATTTTATTTTTTAATTTAAAATAAAGTTGTTAAAAATAAAGCCAAAAGGGAAAATAATTTCTAATAGGAGAGGAGCAAAAGATTTGGATGCTGGTAGCCTGTTTCTCTGCTTGAAATGTTGGCATCCTGGTTTTCAAGAACCCCAAGTCCTGTTTTTTTTTATTCCAGTTTTAATAGCCCTTACATTTCTGTGTGAGTTGTCTGTTTTGTGAAGCCCCAGCTACCCATGACCTTACCTGCCACAAAACTTCATGCTTTGTAATATTACATTCCTTTGGTGATGTCATGGTCTGCTTAATTTTGTTTACATTTTTAGTTATATTTGGCAATGGTTAATAAAAGAATTAGAGATGAGAAAAAGAAGATAAAGTAGGCATTTTTCAATGCTGTTGAGAAAAAGAGAGTGAAGGAGTATGCAAACTTGATACAGACATCACCAGTATTTGTAGGGAAGGGGGATATCAAAGAAAATTTGGGGACCCTTTTCCCTTTGTTAGGGAAGAAGAAGATAAGAAGTGGATGAGGCAAAAGAATTGAAAGCAGGGAATCGAACAGATATTTGTACCCCAATATTTATAAAAGCATTATTTACATTTGTCAAAAGGTGGAAACAACTCAGGTGTCCATCTACAGATGAATGGATAAACAAAATGTGGTAAATAACTGCAATGGAATATTATTCAGCTGTAAAAAGGAATGAAGTTCTGATACATGATACAACATGCATGAACCTTGAAGACATCATGTTGGGTGAAATAAGTCTGACACAAAGGGACAGATATTGTGGGATTCCATTTATGTGAAATACCTAGAATATATGCAAGTTCATAGAGATAGGAAGCATACAGGTTACCAGGAGTGGAGTGAGGAAAGGAAAGGGGAGTTATTGCATTACAGGTACAGGGTTTCTGCTTGGGGTGATGGATGGTAATGGTGATAGCATGACATTGTGATTGTGATTAATCCCACTGAATTGTATGCTTGGGAGTGGTTGAGATTGCTAATTTATGTTTTACATAGGTTACCACAATTAAAAGAGATAATGACAATTAAATGCAATGAATAAGCCTGGATTCTGGACTGGATGTAATAATGGAGGTGAATGGGCACAAAAGGACATTATTGGAACAGTTGAAAACATTAGAATATAGACTGTAAGCTTTATATCAATGTTAAAATTCTTGAACATGATAACTGTATTTTAATATATTTACATAAAAGACTATTCCTATTCTTAGGAAATATATATGGTACTCTTAAATGTTAATGGAACATGATATATGCAACCAACTCTCAAATGTTTAGATAATTGATGACTAATAGATGATAGATCAAGATAGATGATAGAGAGATGAAAGAAAGATATAACAGATGTGGCAAAATGTTAAAAGTTGGTAAATCTGGGTATATGGCTAGCAGGTATAGTGGAGTTCTTGGTATTGTTTTTGTAACTTTCCTGTTAAGTTTGAAATTATTTAAAAAGTTTTTTAAAAAGGATTGGGTGAGAGAATATATGGGACCACATCACAGTGTTATGCTATTATAGGATCAGTTCTAATTCATGATCATTTTTCGTAGGAAGCATGGAGAGGTCTGGAGAAGCAATACAAGGGCACATGCTTTTCTCCCTTAACTTCACTGAGATAATTATGCTCAGAAAGTTTACCCAAAGTCTGGTCTTCCACAGCAGACTTCACAGGAGACCCTATGGATCATTAATTCTGATACAAATAATACATCATGAAAAAAAAAAAAGAACTCCATATTCTAATATATTTGGGAAGAGATGAGTTTAAAAAGTTCTACAGGTTTTTTAACTCAGAATTTTCAGTCTTTTATGTGCCAAAGTAAATTAGGGATCTCTAAGACAGGGATTCAGTTTGTAGTGTTTGCCTAATATGTTGAATCATTAGATAATTTGGTCATAGGGCATGTAATAGAACTAATTTCCACCGGAATACAACTGGGAAATGCTGATTTCTGCTATTGCTATCATTCTGTATCTGTGGAGGCCCACTTTCTCCCATGGCAGAACCAACATGTCTGTCCTTCTCCAAGCTGAGCCTGAAAGAAGGGCAGTGTTTCGATTAGCGGGTGTCCAAAGGATAATTGTTGGTGATGGCGATCGTGGCCATTCAGAATGCACTTGAAGTTGTCATGGGGTCATTGGCCTTCTCAGGGGCTGATGGGCCAATGTGACCTGTGACTGTTAGAATGCATTTACCTTATGTTTTTTTTATATTTCTTCCTCCAAATGTTCCCTTTCTTCCAAAACTTTTTTCCTCTTTATAATGTCTCCTTACTCCTTGTTCCTGCTTCCTGTTGTACACAATGCACAATTAGGTGGGGGAGGGTTCCTTTGCCTCCCTCTAGCCTTTTTGATTGTGAAGCAGAGCGAAAAATTGCTTGAGGATGGTGAGCTACTGAACAAAAGCTCCTTGCCCTGTTCCTGTCTAAGGGCCTCCATCTAGCTGTTCTCTCCTACCGCTTTCCTGCCTGCACGGGGCACTCCTGTCCCACTTGTCCTCCTCTAATTTTTCTTATCTTTTTTCTTACCATTTAGTAGTATCTAAAACATAGCTTTCAATATCCTATGCTTATTAGCCTATTTAATGAATTTCATATTTTTTCGCAACTTTATAATTAATTTCCCAATTCTCTAATTGTTTCCTTTTGCACATTAGCCTAATCTTGTTTGATGAATATGGTAATCTTTTTGAAATCTTCTATTTTTGTTCCCACTAGTCTAAACTTTCCTTACAAACTGCAGGTGCTCATTTTGCTTTTCTATGAAACTTTCTCTGAAAAACTATATACTCAACCATAGCCCAGCTGGCTTCTTCCCTATCCCCCTCAGAGGACTGGGAAATCTTACAGGACCCTCATTTTAAAAGTTCTTATATTGACACTAACGATACCTCAGTCCAGCATCCCTGTTGCCTGCATGTTCTGGGTGAGCTCTGGAGTTGCAAAGCTAGATCATGAGGGACAGATTAATTTGGAACATACCTGGCTCAGCATTTCTGTCTTGCTTTAAATTGCACTAAACTCACTTAAGAACTTTGCCACCAAAGTAATTTCTATATGACTCAAGAGAGCACTATGGTGAAGGTAGTAGTAGTCTATCTGTGAATAGAATGAAGAATTATTTTTGCTTTCCTAGGAACTTCGAAATTCTACAAAGCCACATAAAATTTCTTCTAGTTGTACTTCAGGAGCTTCAAAGCAGGTAGATATGTCAAAGCATACTTTATTTCCTTATCCCACCTGCCCATTCCAATCTAGACACCTTGACTTCCAAGTTGTTTCTTCAACATACCAGGCACAGTCCAGTGGCAGAGCCTTAGCATTAGCTCTCTTCTATGCCTGGAACTGTCCCCGGAGTATCCACTTGAATCGCTCACTCACTTCCCTCATGTGAGGCCTTCTGTCAATACTCTATTTAAAATGGAAATAGGCCATCCCACTCCAGCATTCCCTAACCATCTTTTCTGCATATTTTTTTACCACAACACTCTAAATCTGAGTGTGTGTGTGTATGTTTGTGTATGTGTGTATATATATATATGAATATCTATGTGAATATATGTGTATAGATAAATACACACATATATGTGCTCATTTTTTTGCTTTTGTTTTGTTTCTGGTTGGTTTATAGGCTGTCTTACTCTCGCTTTCCTAAAATATAAACCCCATGAGGCATAATTTCATTGTTTTTTTTAAATTTTTACTGCTGTATCTCTAGCACCTAGGATAGTGTTCCTGGCACATGATAAGTTCTCCAAGAATATTTTTGAATCAGTGACTCTGCAAGGCAGGATTTAGAACAAGTCTACAAGTCACACATGCTGGTAAATCACAATTAATATCATGACAGCCCAGGGCCTGTGAGAAAAGTCGAGAGAATAAAGGATAACATTTTCTCCAGAAGGTGACAGTTGTCGTCACCTGGAAGAAGCATTTGTGTTTAAGGTAACTCAGTTGGGGGTTCATTGGAGGAGGCTCAAGACAGCCATCCCCCTGATCCTTTTAAAACATAAGTTGATGTCACTCCTCAGCTTAAATCCTCCAAAGCCTTTCCATGTCACTGAAGTAAAATCCAAAGTCATCACTATTAGCTTCAAGGCTCTATATGATCGCCTTCCTCCCTAGACAAATTTTCTTTCTAATCTAGCGCTATGCAATAGAAATATAATGCAGGCCACATATGTAATTTTAAAGTTTATAGTAGAAACATTAAGGAAATAAAAAGAAACAGGCAAAATTAATTTCAATAATATATTTCATTTAACCCAATATACCCCAAATATTATCAACTCAGCATGGAATCAATGTAAAAAATTATTAATGGGATATTTCATACTAAGTCTTTGACATCCAGCTTTTCTTTTAGACTTGCAGCACATCACAATGTGGGCTGGCCACATTTCAAGGGCTCAATAGTCACAGGTGGCCAGTGGCTACCATATTGGGCAGTTTAGTCCATACCTTCTCTTCTCCTGATCACTCTGTTCTAGCTGTCTTGGTCTCCTTGCTTAATCTCCTTGTCCCTGTAATAGGTAAATACTGTCTCACCTCAGTAAGGCTGCAAGATTGAGCAAATAAAAATATAGGATGCCTAGGTACATTTGAATTACAGATTAATGATGAATAAATTTTTAGTATATGTATCTCCCTAATATTGTATGAGACATATTATCAACACACTGTATACCCTGACTTCACATAGGACACACTGGCATAAAATCTGGCAATCCTACACCTCAGCCTCAGGCCATTTGCATTACCTCTTTCCTCTGCCCAGTGGAGACAGTTCTCTTAATTCATTAACATGTCAACTTAAAGGCCTTAAGGAGATCTTTCCTTCTTACTCTGTAACAAATATTCTGAGTCTACATTATTATTTGTTATTTCCTTATCCTATATTATCTTTATACTACTTTACTGTTTCTTTAAAATTTATTTTTATTTGTGTATTTCTGACCTTCCATTAGAACACAACTATGAGAACAAGGCATTTTTCTTAATTTCCTACTGTCTCCCCATGTCAAGAAAAATACCTGACACATAGTAGGTATATTAGTCAGCCAAAAGTGGTGCTGATGCAAAGTACAAGAAATCTGTTGGCTTTTATAAAGGGTATTTATTTTGGGGCAAAAGCTTACAGTCTCAAGGCTGTGGAGAGTCCAACTCAAGGTACCATAAGAGGTGCTTTCTCACCAAAGTCACCTGCCACATGTTGAAGCAAGATGGCCGCCGATCTCTGCCTGGTCTCTCAGGGCTTCCTATATCAGTCTCTGGCATAGGGCTCATTTCTTTCTAGGCCTTCTCAGCTGCTCAGTTGCTCTCTTCTCTTCTGCTGCAATCTATCAGGTGAATGACTCATCTCTCCCTGGGGCCCTAGGGTCAAACATGACAGAGCGCTCTCTCTTCCCATGTGTTCCTGAGTGAGTGCCCATTTATATCAGCTCACCAAGGGGGTGGGGACTGAACCTGAGTCATGCCCTACTGATGTGGTTGAATCAAAAGCCCTTTTTAATTTAATACAATCAAAGGGTATTACACCCAGAAGAATAGATTAGTTTATAAACATAATTTTTCTCTTTTAGGGATTATAAATAATCTCAGATTGCCACAGTAGGCATCCAATAAACCTTTGTTCAATAAAAGAGGGGAGAATGAAATAGTGGAAAGTAGCAAAAATATCTATAATAAATATATGTAAATAAAATTAAACATCTAGAAATAAAATGTATATATAAATATATGTAATAAAATATACATATATATGTTAAAGAAATAGTAGGAAATCATGGATTTTTGAGTCAGACATTCCTAGAATAGAATCTTTACTCTGTCCTTTACCAGCTGTCTGACTCTTAATTTCTTGAAATGTTTTTTATTATGCCTCTAATAGGATATTTTGAGGATTTAGAATGTGTTTAGTAAACTACTTGAAAAATGTGTACCACATAATAAGCAATAATAACAGTAATAATAGTAAATAATAATTTTTGTTATTTGGGTAGACAATTCCTTAACTGTAATTTCAAATTCTAGAAATCTCTAAAAACCAATAGTTTTTTCCCATAAGTTTGAGGCATCCCATTTGAAGGCAGAAATCTGACTTGAGCTGGCATGAGGCTAGTTAGCCTGTATTTATATAGCTTAGTGTGAGTTTATATGTTTCGTTGCAGAAATGTTAATGTGCCTGATTGCAGGGTACTACCCCTGATCCACCTATAGGTAATTACATATTATAAAGTCTATGCATCATAATCATTCTTACATCTGACATATTTCTAAATTTTCAAACACATCTGGCCCCAAGGTTTTGATAAGGGAGAGTAGACCTCTATTAGCTATTAGCCAATCTCCAAGATTTGCCAAATAGAGCTTCAAAATATCGCTGTTTTGCTTGTAAAGTCTTGCTGTCCATTAGATTACTAAGGGGTATGAACCTACATTTTTATTTCCCTAATAATCTTAAGGTATCTAGAAAAACTGTACAAAACTATTAGGGAAAACTCTGATGTAGTATGTCTATCATTTTCCCAGTC
Source organism: Tolypeutes matacus (assembly GCA_026826555.1). Taxonomy (NCBI): domain Eukaryota; kingdom Metazoa; phylum Chordata; class Mammalia; order Cingulata; family Chlamyphoridae; genus Tolypeutes; species Tolypeutes matacus. The sequence goes on along the minus strand of JAKSZT010053764.1, from coordinate 34,848,392 downwards.
CATTGGAATTAGAGCAAGGTAATGACAATTAAAGCAGTCCGGTAGCCCATTCATAAATAAGGGGTCTTCTGGTTGGAAGTAGAATTCTGAAATTATTAGCCTTTCAATTTTAGGAAATGCCTTCTTTCTTAGGGAATCTCCTGACAGAATGGAATGAGTTAGACCCCCTTTGTATTTACCCACATTTAAAATGATGAATCTGTAGATAGAGCTTTGCATTCCCCTCTCATACTCGTGCAGTCAAACCTCTCTGGTATCAACAAAGAGCATGAGAGCAATGAAGAGCACACTTAGGAAGCAGATGACATGTTTATAGTGCAGACATAACTGGTGAAGAACATAGCTAAAAACTTACTGATTTTGCATGCTTTTATCCACAACTCCAATGTTTTCCCATATAGCTTTGGTCTTGTATTCTGCACACCTTTCTGAAATTTCCTTGTAGTTCCTCATTCTCTCTAATGGTTATACATGTGCTGATATTCTTTTCTTTCTCTCTGTCATACCTACATGGCCAAGTACCTTTCAGTCCAAAACATGTTTCTTGCCCAAGTCGTGTTTTGCTTAATTCTATTGATTTAATATCATTCTATATCCCAGTAAAATATCACAAGCAGAATAATACCAGACATGCATAACTACTTTTTATACAGAGAATCATTTATAAAATATATGGACCATGCGTATTATCTAACCTGTTTTCTTTATTTTAATGCAATATGCTACCATGCTGCTCAATATTTTTATTACCCCTCTACTTGAAAATAGTACAAACAATAGATTTCTTAAGGCATGTTCTAAATGTGTCCACTCCACTCTATACTTGTCTACGTTTTGTGATGTATAACTCATGTGTTGATTACAATTGGAGTTTGGATATACCCTGTTTGATAAATATGAAAATTGATAAATATGTAACATAATCCTGTAAACACTGGTAGAAATTCATTGCAGACTTAATGATAACTTTCCCCTTTTTTCCTGGATATATGGCTCTTACACTTACAATGTTCCAATGGACAATAACATTATCCATTTCAATATTTTGAGGACACATCATGACTAGACTACTTTGAGGTGGACTCTTTGACTAGCCAACTTTGAAGGCATCCTTACATAAGATATTCCAGGTCTATAATGCTTTTTCAGCCACAAAGGCATGGCCTCTGTTATCACTGAGAATACTGGGTCCTTTGAATGGAATGAAATGCAAAGGTATGATACCTGGTTCATTCAGTCCCTGCATATTGTGTGCAAGGAAACTCCAGAAGTAGTATATGCTCTTTTAGTGACATGTCACAGGACCCCCCTTATAGTTGTGAATTCATCTTAAAATTAATTCTGACTCACCATATTTTTATATATCTTGCTCTAATGTGAATCCCAATTCTTATGTTTTTTTTTTTTTAAAAAAAAAACCCAAATGATTTTTTATGTTTAACACCCTCCCACCAAAAATATGTATAGTCACATCAAGCCATATGTTTATATTACTGTATTACCAATTTTTATATGCAAGTTTTCCTTAACCTCAGATTTCTTTCAAGAATATCCCAAGTCAGTACTAATGGCACATTGATTTTCATGATGTCTTATTTTGGTCTTTGAGAACAAAGACATTTTCTATTAACACAACAATGCAAAGGCACAGCACACCTGACCTGGTGATTTTGTCTTTTCCAGATCCTTATCCTGAATGTCTAGAGTGGTTTAGATCAGTGGTTTGTCTGGTATCAGAATTACCTGGAAGCCTTGCTAAAAGTGACTTCTCCCCGTACGCCCCCCAAATCCCTGAGCTTCTGATTCAGTAAACTTGGGGGAAGGACCAAATTTTTTCATTTCTAACAAGTTCCCTGGAGATATTGATGCCACCTTCCTGGGTCCTCCTTGTTAGTGTCTTCAGAACCCAGCTCTGCCTGCATCAAAAGAGAACGCAATCCCCATCGTCATTCTGGGCTGCACTGGAAATTTGCAGCCATGTGGTACCACAGAAGCAACCCTAAATCTTAGAGGAGAATAATAGTGAGAGAACTCAGACAAAAACAAGTTTTGACTAAAATTCTCCCATAACTTTTGTTTTTTATGGGCCAAATCAGAGACCTTGCTTTCTCAAGCTGAGCCCTGTCATAGAACACCATTACTGGTTCTTCTTACTTTCTTTTAACTTGCTTAAGTTGTTTCATAAGAAGTTTAGTTTTGACTATTTCTCAGAACATTGATCTATATCCACAGAATTATTTTTATTATGATCTCATTCTTTTCCTAATCCCTAATTTACAAATGCAAGTTAAAAAGGACAAAAATAAATATTGTTAGAAAAATACGTTAAGTGTTGCAAAATGCAAAACACCCTTTAGGAAGTTCATAAACAAAGATTTTCTATCAATCCAGGTAATATAATATTCTTAGCATTCCCCAAATCAACACAAACAAGCCATTAGCTCAACTTTTTGAAACATAAAAATAAATATAACCATCAACTGATGAATGATAAGCAAAATATGGTATATCTATACAATAGAATGTGATTCAGCCAGAACAAGGAATGAAATGCCCATACATGCTATAACATGGATGAAACTTGAAGATATTAAGCATGAAAGAAGACAGTTGCAAAAGGCCACATATTATATGATTCCATTTTTATGAAATATCCAGTACAGGCAAGTCCATAGAGACAGAAAGTAGGGGCTGGGGAAAGCTAAGAATGGGCTGTGACTCCTTATGGGTATGGGATTTCTTTTCGAGCTGCTGAAAACATTCTCGAGCTAGCTAGTAATGATGGTTGCACATCATTGTGAATGTACTAAATAACAATGAATTGTACTTTTTAAAAACAATTAAAATGGGAAATTTTATGTGCATTTTGCCACAATCAAAAATAATAGTTAAGCCTATAGTTTCAATTTTGCATTCTTTCATAATTTATTGTCTTCATAATGAATAAACTCCTAGTTTCCACAGAGACTAATGTATTCGCCAAAATATTGTGTCCCTATTGCAATTAGGAACATCACATAATGAATTTCCTGAAAGAAGAATTATGATGTTCCCCCACCGCTTTGTACTACACTTCGGCACCCTTCTTTACTCGATGCAGGCTATTTCCTTTGCTCTGTAAAATGTGATTTACGAAATTCTGGGACTGTTGGTACTGGAGTTGGTCCAAGAGTTGAGTGAAACAGTGCCCTGAGATTGTCTTGCAGGGATTGTTAAGGAGGGTAACTCTTGCAGGCACTTTTCAACGAGGTGGCAATCAATAGAAGACTTTTTCAGAGTAAGGAACAGGAATTTAAGTAGATTCTGATAAAAGCATGATAAGAGTTTCTAGAAGTGTACAGGAATTGAACTTGCTCTGACACAGTGGATTTTTTTTTTTTTTTTCGTTTCCAGGACTGCTTTCGCTATTCCTATTTCCCTTTTGACCAAGTACAATTGATTAATTTTTTTGGCTGTCCCCAATCTTATTGTAATACCTGTCAGGAGAATAAATATGTAATGCTATTCTTTTCTCATTACCATCATAATATTGTCACTAGAAATAACTAACGCACCATTCTGTATTATTAAGAGATTTGTTACATGAGCGATAAAGAACTAACATTCCTTATCTCATTCGGTAGTCCCATTTTGCTTGCAAAGGCACTGGCTCTGATAAAAATTAGCTTTGTTCTCAGGTTGGCTCCATTCTGTGAAGTGATACTATTTCAAATGCATTATAGGAAGATTCTCCTGTTCTGCGTTCTTATGTGGGAGGATTTGTCTAATGTAAAAAAAAAAAAAAAGTGCTTATGATATACGAATGGTAATTTTAGTGCATCTAGAAGAATAAGAAAGGCCTAGTCTTGTAAAGGAAACCACCTCTTGTATGTAATGGGATATGAGAAAAATATAATGAAAACCTCTGCTATAAATGAAGGTGTGAATATGTGTGTGCATGCATGCTTGCCTGTTCATTTTGTATCTTTTCCAAAATAGCCTATATACAGGATTTTGATTATCATGATTAAATGCATGTATTAGTACATACTGTGGATCCTACTACATATCTCTCTATGCTTTCCCTGCTGTACACAGCTGCTATTCTGTTTCCTTCTCTCTAGTTTATTTGTGTTTATATTTTGTAAAAATAGTCTTATATATACAATATCATATTTTACTTCCCTATTTTATTTTATTTCCCTATTTTACAGGTAAGGAAATGGTTTCTGTGATGTTAAGAAACTTCCTCAATGTCACAGACAATGGTAGCAGAGGCATAATTGAAGCCTAGTATTATTTAGCTCAAAAGCCATTGCAGTTTCTCCCTGCTCTCTAATGCCTCAGATTGTAGCCTCTTCAGAAGTCTTAAAAATAGGAAAGTTTTTTTTAACAGAGAGAATCATGTTGTACTAAGTGCCATGTTAGACTATAACAGAATACAGACAATTAAAAAATTTGCATTTGTTCCACTAACGGTGCATAGATGCATAAAGTATATTTTCCTAGATTGTTAATTCCTAGGGGTAATTATTGCCCGTCAACTATCCTAAGGATTTGGCGCTTAATGCAACATATGCAAATAGATATTTTGATGTTATTGCTACTGTTAATAGATTATGCTTATTCATATAAAGGTCCACTCACCTTTGTAAACTTTAGGTGAAATAGTCTCAATGTTAATAATAATAATAAAAGAGAATTAGACACAGCAGGTAACTACATCCTAAAAACAGCTAATGTAATGAGAGTCTGAAATCATCCTGTAAGCTTTCACAGTTACTCAGACGTTTGTGTGGGCACTGAACATAGACTTTAATGACACTAAGATAATACTTGTTATAGAGAACTACATTCATTCAACAACATAAACTAAAATTTCTAGTCAGACCTAGGTCCAATATTGGGTCAGCTGGATGTTTCAGCACTGAATTTTAGGGCCATAAAACTTTACTTTTAGTTAGTTATAGAAACTAGTGCCCAATTAAAATGCTCCATGGCAAGCAACTTTCTCGAGCAAGGCAGGCTAATTACTCCAGGGAAATAAGGATCAAGTCATGCTCTAAATCATGCTGTCTGACCTCAGCAGGTTAGAGCCAAGGATACAGCTGCAAAAGGAAGTGAATACGAAGAAATAAAATTTACACTGATATTAAAATCTCACCTACCTGAAAAGACATTGAACAACACTATACCTCGTTGTCAGGTTTATTTGATAAATGTCAGAAAGTTGAATGTACACGAAATGTTTTACAAATCAGTGCATATAACATTTAAGTTTACCCTATTAATGTTTTGAAGTTATTGCTATTGGGGATTGATGTTGCTATCATGATATATGACAAATAACTGCTTCGAATGTTTTTCCACTAGTGAAGGTGCATTTGGCCTGATTTCTTTGATGTTTTTGTTCTCCTTTTATCTGCTATACTCTACTATGGTGTGTTATATGCAAGAAACAAGCAAGGGGATCTCAACCTTTTTTCTTGAGTACAAGAAAGGATGACATACTCTGACACATTTAAATGAATTGTATCTTGAGAGAGACCCCACGTAAAATGGTAATTCTCATCAATGGTGAAGAATTTCAGTAGATTTACAAAGTCTTGCTGAAAGTTTCACCAGATTCCTCGATGAGCTAGGAGAGGTGATGTCTTCACAAACTATGGAGAAATGTTTGTGATTGTAATGCTTAATATACACACATGCACACACACACACATTTCTATAAAAGTGCACATCGACACACACTAACAAATAAATCTCACCAGGATTCTATAAAGGGGGAAAAGGCTTTGATTTGCCTTTTCTCTTCTAGAAGGAAGAATTTTGACTTTTGATTTTATAAACAGGTAGCCTTCATTCAGCCCACGTCTCTTTAGATGATAACAGCTAGGTATTCATACACTCAGGAGTATCTGAAGAGATGAAAGAGAGATTTTGAAAACGACAGGACTCAGCCCACAAAATTAAAATTTTAAAAATATTATATTTACCTGTAATTAAAGTATAATAGAAAGTATTTGATTTTAATATGAACTTGCTCAGTTTGCTTATTAAGAAAATGATGGTGTGAAGGCTAATTTCATGTGTCAGCTTAGTTAGATTACGGTATCTATTTGTTTGTTCACACAAGAACTGGTCAGATTGTTACTGTGAGGCTATTTGGTGGATTAAAATCATTTATTAGTGGATTGTATCTATGGCTGATTTCATCTACAATCAATAAGGAGATTTCCTCCAGCAATGGCAGACATCTCATCCAATCAGTTGCATATCTTAAAGGAAAAACTGATGATTTCATCAGTCAGAAGAGATCATTTAAATCTCTGCTTTAGCTTCTGGGGAATTCATCGAAGCCTTCCCTAGAGCTCCCAACTTGAGGCCTGCCTTACAGAATTTGGACTTGCCAATCCCCATGGTTGCAAGAGCCAATTCCTATAATAAATCTCGTAATATTTACATATTTCCTCTGTTCAGTTTCTCTGGAGAACCTTAGTTACTACAGATGCCGAACCTTAAACAGCATGGCTAAAATATACTGCCAGGCCTTTTCATAGTATCTGTGAGGTGTTTGTTCCAAGAGGTGCCACCAGCTTTTCTGTGACCATTTCTCACTTTAGGGCTACATTACTAAATCAAATGTATTTGTATTATGCATACATGCATGTATGTATGTATGTGTGTGTGTGTGTGTGTATGTATGTATGCATTGTTCATTCCCTTGCTAAAAATCTTATTTTCAATTAGTTGGCCTTAATTTATTTTTATGCAAGGTTTTGCTTTTCTCCAATATGCTGTGCATGATGCCATCTATGCAGGATTGATGTTTCAACCTTTTTTTCCTTCTTGGCAGCTCTGTTCTTTTGCTCAATATGCATTCCTCTTATTCTGGTGACTCTTTGGAGTTTTGAAGCCCTTTTCATACAAAGAGTTGCTGCCCATTTGAAATGGAAGCAAAGAAAATTGATTCTCTGTCTTTTCAGCACCGTGGAATATCTGCTTTAGCATCATTAAACATTCTCTTGGCAGTTGTAATTCAGAAGTGGCTCACGAGCATTATTCATGAAATACTTTCCATATAATATTGTGTAGAATCCGTTGTCCTATGGCTGCATGGTCTTCGTGTTTAATAAAATTTGAAACTATGTGAGGAAAAGTTTGAGATGTTGTAGTCATTTTGTAGAATTTCTTCTTGCTCAAAGATGAAGGGAAACCGTTGTTTTTCCTTAGAGCACTGCTGTCCAATAGAAATTTCTTTGACGATGAAAATGTTCTGTATTTGTACTGTCCAGTATGGTAGTCATTAATCGCATGTGCTGTTAGGTACTTGAAATGTAGCCTAATGTGACTTAGAAAGTGATTTTGAACTTTATTTAATTTGCCTAGAAATTTAGTCTGGGGTCTGTGTAGTCCTTACTATTTTATCTTTGGGTTCTACCTTTGATTTTCAACCATATAGTTATTATATACTATTGTTATAGTGATTGTAAGAAAAAAATACATGTGTATATGTAGTTACATGTATGTATGTGTGTGTGCATACCTATCTTGCTAGAGCAACGAGCCACATGATACAGTTAGAGAATGCATGTATATTAATATGTGTTCATCACATCCAATTCTTTTGTCATTCCTTAGGTCATTTGGAGACCTAATGAGTTAGTGAAGTATTTTCATTTGCTTACCTTGTAATTTCCAGTTTCATTGTGATTTTCTCAATCTTACTGTTGCTATTTAAAAGGTCCCTTCATATTGTTGGATACTTTGAAGTCAAGATCATGGAGAGTCCTTTGCTATAAAGTAGTTGTACCTGGGCTTCCCCAACCCAGAGTGATTCTGGCATCCTGCAGATATCCTTCTATTCTGGTTTATATGAAGAAGAATATGCCATTTAACCTTTCAGATGGATTCAACACCACATGGTAATACATTGGCTGCATTACACACAAGAATTTAAAATGTGTTTGATGAGATTATGTTCTGGAATAAGCACTGTTCTTTACTAAATTCATCAAACCAACTTTTGGATTTGGTTATAGAACAGATTGCAGCAATATAACGCCATTATTTGAATGCTGGGTAGAATTCTGCCATTTCGGCACTTGACATATGGAAGATAATGTTAGTCATTACGAACTGTGCAAATCATCTTGCCCGTAGTAGGTTGTTAGTAAAACTTTATTGAATGTTATTATTGGTTAAATTCTGTACTGGAAAGAAAGTTCAAATAACGTGCCATTATATGCATAGTCCAATTGACAAGTATATATTAATAATAAAGGGTAAAGTTCACTTTATTTTTTTTTATTGAATTACATATTGGTTTTTTTACTTTCTTCCTAATAATGTTTCTTTTGTTTGGCAATTTCTGTTTGTTTCCATATAATGCAATATGTGATTATAGTAGGTGTGAAAAACAGAGAAAACGAGGATTCAGGAAAGACTTATCAAACATTTAATGAAATACACCCACTTGCTACTGTTAAAATTTTCTAATAAATTAATCTAAACATAGATACATCCCTTTTAAAATCAAGAATATAAGAATAAAATATTTTTATTTTTTCTTTCTTTTTTATGTTACTATTCTCTCTTTTTTCTTTATTAGAATTTGTAGATTTATAGAACAATCATGCATAAAAAACAGGATTCAGGAGGAGCCAAGATGGCGTTAGTGTAGGAGGGCACACACTGCAAGCTCCCAGAGCAAGGCGGATTGCGGACGGGGTCCTGCCCCGGGGTCTGTGCTGTGCACGCGTGGAGTGAGAAGCTTGGGACATCTATCTGCACAGATCAATGGTGTGGATGGAACGGTGGAGACTCATGAGTTTTAAGGCTCCCGGTGGTGGTTGGCACAGATGGCTGAGCCCCGCGGTTAGGGAGGAAAAATAAAATAAAATAAAACGGCCATTTGGAGCCACGAGCAGGGCAAAAAAGTTTTATTTTCTGGGGATCTGGCTGCCTGGTGCCCCTTGGAACTTGTGTGAACAGAACAAACGAGCTAATCAGCACCCGGTGAACCGGAGGGGCAGTTCTGGTTGGGGAACGGAGCTGATTTCCCTAGCCACCCAGGGATAAGACCCGGGCCGCTGAGGAGCCAGGAAGAAGGGACACTTCCCAAAAGAGGGAAGGTTCTGTTGGAGGACAGGGAAGGGTATTTTTTATTTTTAGACATTGATCTGGCTGCCTGCACTGCCCCATAGCTTTGGGGAGCAGATAAGCTGACCTGAAGCAGCATTAGGCTGAGAGCAGATGTGAATCTGCACTCAAACTGATTTACTTAACAGCCCGGTGATGCTCGAGCTCAGCTCCAGAAGGGGCGGAATCGGCCATCTTTAGCACTCCTCACTGACTAACAACAGAGCTTCAGCTAACCTGGGGAGTCCGGAAAGTGGGACGTGCTTGATTAATTTCCACGAACCCAGTTAGGGTCCCTTCTGTAAGGGGGTTGGTCTAGAGGAGGAATTATTTTGGGTCCTGCATTTGGCTAAAAAAATAAAAATTAAAAAAAAAAAAGTGAGGTCACCTCAACAAATGAAAAATAAATTCTTTTTAATTTAGTTTAATAGCTAAAAGCTGCTTTAGGACCTGCATATAGAACCCTGTGGGGAAATTGATTGATAAACACAAGTAGGCAGGAAGGATCCACGTAGACCCTAGGGAATCATTGACGCCCCTTAGCTCTGTTTGACTGCTTGCCTGTGTGGATCTTTGGTTTCTCTCTGTTTCTTTCTGGTCTCTTGCTATTCTGTCCTCTTTCCTCCCCCCTTCCTTTTTCCTTCTTTTTTTTTTTTTTTTTTTAAATTAGGTGCTGCCACCTTGTCGCTTCTTTGCTGGACTTCTTTTACAGTAATTTCCCACTCGCTGTATATATTGATTCTGTATTACAAACTATCGCTTATCTTTCCTGCATCTTTCTGCCTTCTGTTTTCTGTTGTGGCTCTTAGACACAACATTTTTTCATAGGCCCACAACTTAAGGGTGTCAATTTCTATTCCATCTATTTTGTTTTCTTCTTCTTTTTTTTTATTAGTATTAACTTTTTCCTTTCAGACCTTTCTTTACTATTTCTCTCCCTCCTCATAATTCTAGCCTTCTAAATCACTATATATATATTCCTCCATTTGTTTTCCCAGTCCATTGTAGGAACTCCATATTTTTTCCTAGTACTCTACACTGCCTACACAAGTTAAATATTCATCTCATTAAGTCTCATTTTGCCCCTATTCTAACTTTTATCAATATTACTATTATCCTTCTGCCTTCCTTACATCTTTTGATTCCTCTGGCCCTAACATTTTGCCTTCAAGGGAACATAGAAAGAAGCAAGGAAATAAAATAAGAAGAAAAACTGCCAAAGAGAAAACTTAACTCACACGCAGAACCAACAGCTAAATAAAATTCTAGAGCATAGAGAAAAGCTAATCAACTGAACAAACCCATCAAGATAATATGATGACCAGAGGGCAACAAAAAAATACAAATGACTCTGAGAAACCAGAAAACATGGACCAGTCCAATGCACAAAATAAAAACCAGGAAGCAATGCAGAACATCGAACAACTAATCAAAGCTGTCCAAACAAATATCATGGACCAACTTAAAGAACTGAAGAAAGAGATTAAGGATATAAAGAAGACACTGGGAGAACATACTGAATAAATAGCTAACATGCCTAAAAAGGTAATGGATATGATGGTGAACAAAGGCACAAGCCAAGAAATGAAAAAGATGCTGGACTCACATGGCAGCAGATTTGAACAGGCAGAGGAAAGAATTAGTGATATGGAAGACAATACAGTTGAAATCAAAGAAATTGTAGAACAGATAGACAAGAAGATAGAAAAAATCCAGCATGGTCTAAGGGAATTAACCGATAATACAAAACGCACAAACATACACATTATGGGCATCCCAGAAGGAGAAGAGAAGAGAAGGGAAAGGGAACAGAAGGAGTGTTGAAGGAAATAATGGCTGAAAACTTCCCAACTCTACTGAGAGAGATGGATGTGCAGATCCAGGAAGCACAGCGCACCCCAAATAGTATAAATCTCAACAGGCCAACTCCAAGACTTATACTTGTCAAAATGTCCAATGCTCAAGACAAAGAGAAAATACTCAAGGCAGCAAGAGAAAAGAGAACCATCACATACAAGGGAAGCACAATAAGATTAAGTGCTGATTTCTCAGCTGAAACCATGTCGGCAAGAAGACAGTGGTATGACATAGTCAAAACACTAAAAGAAAAAAATTTCCAGCCACAAATTCTCTATCCAGCAAAATTGGCATTCAAAAATGATGGAGAGTTCAAAATATTCACAGATAAACAGCAATTAAGAGAGTATGTCAAGAAGAAACCAGCACTTCAAGAAATACTAAAGGAATCTCTACAAGTTGAAAGGAATAAACAAGGGAGAGAGAGTTGGAAGAGAGTTTAAAAACAACTGAAAAGACAAAAAGAGAAACAAAACAACATATGACATACATTAACCCAAAGAAAAAATGGCTGAAGTAAGAAATTCGTTACGAGTAATAACACTGAATGCTAATGGATTAAAATCACCAATCAAAAGACACAGATTGGCAGAATGGATAAGAAAATATGATCCATCTATATGCTGTCTACAACAAACCCACCTTCGACCCAGGGATTCAAGGAGGCTGAAAGTGAATGGCTGGAAAACCATTTTACAAGCTAACAATAGCCAAAACAGGGCAGGAGTAGCTATTCTAATATCAGACAAAATAGACTTTAAATGCAAAACTATTGTAAGAGACAAAGATGGACACTACATTTTAGTAAAAGGAGTAATCTCTCAAGAAGAGAGAACAATAATCAACATTTACGCACCTAATCGAGGTGCCTCAAAATACGTGCGGCAAACTCTGGAAAAACTAAGAAGAGAAATAAATGCCTCTACAATTATAGCAGGGGACTTCAACACAACACTATCATCATTAGACAGAACATCTGGGCAGAAAATCAATAAAGAAACTAAGGCACTCAACAATACATTAGAAGACTTGGACTTAGATATACACAGAACACTACACCCAAATACAGTGGGATTTACATTCTTCTCGAGTGCACATGGAACATACTCCAAAACAGACCACATGCTAGGCCACAAAACAACACTCAATGAATTCAGAAAGATTGAGATTATACAAAGTAATTTCTCTGACCACAACGGAATAAAGTTGGAAATCACTAAGGGCCAGAGAAACAGGTTAGCACAAGGATATGGAAGTTAAACAACACACTCTTATACAAACAGTGGGTCAAAGAGGAAATTTCAAAAGAAATCAGTAACTACCTTGAAACTAATGAAAACGACAACACAACATATCAAAACCTATGGGATGCAGCGAAAGCAATCCTGAGAGGGAAGTTCATAGCCATTAATTCATATATAAAAAAAGAAGAAAGAGCTAAAATTGAAGACCTAACTGCACACTTGGAGGAATTGGAAAAACAACAACAAACTAAACCTAAAGGAAGTAGAAAGAAGGAAATAACAAAGATTAGAGCAGAACTAAATGAAATAGAGAATAAAAAAGCACTGGAAACAATAAACAAAACCAAAAGCTGGTTCTTCGAGAATATCAACAAAATTGACAAACCCTTAGCCAGACTAATAAAGAAAAAGAGAGAACAGATGCAAATACATAAAATAAGGAATGAGCAAGGTGATATCACTACTGACCCCACAGAAATAAAGAGTATCATAAGAGGATACTTCGAAAAATTATATGCCAACAAGAATGACAATTTAGAGGAAATGGACAAGTTTCTAGAAACCCACAAACAGCCAACATTGATGAAAGAAGAAATAGATGAACTCAACAGCCCAATTACAAGTAAAGAGATAGACTCAGTCATTAAAAACCTCCCAACTAAGAAGAGTCCAGGACCAGATGGCTTCACAGCTGAATTCTACCAAACATTCTGGAAAGAGCTAACACCAATTCTACTTAAGCTCTTCCAAAAAATAGAAGTAGAAGGAATATTACCTAACTCATTCTATGATGCCAACATTACCCTAACACCAAAACCAAATAAAGATACCACAAGAAAGGAAAATTACAGACCAATTTCTCTAATGAACCTAGATGCTAAATTCCTGAACAAAATACTTGCTAATTGCATTCAACAACATATCAAAAGGATTTTGCATCATGACCAAGTGGGTTTCATCCCGGGTATGCAAGGATGGTTCAATATAAGAAAATCAATAAATGTAATACACCACATAAACAGATTGAAAGAAAAAAATCACATGATCATCTCTATAGATGCAGAAAAAGCATTCGACAAAATACAGCACTCTTTCCTCATAAAAACAGTACAAAAGATAGGAATAGATGGAAACTTTCTGAAAATGATAAAGGGTATATATGAAAAACCCAAAGCTAACATCATTTTCAATGGTGAAATCCTAAAAGCCTTCCCTCTGAGATCGGGAGCAAGACAAGGATGCCCACTATCACCACTCCTATTTAACATTGTCTTAGAAGTACTTGCACGAGCACTGAGACAAGAAAAGGACATAAAATGCATCCAGATTGGAAAAGAAGAAGTAAAAATTTCATTATTTGCAGATGACATGATCCTATACATAGAAATCCCTGAGAAATTTACAACAAGGCTTCTAGAATTTATAAACGAGTTCAGTAATGTTGCAGGCTATAAGATCAACGCTCAAAAATCAGTAGCATTTCTGTACACCAATAATGAGCAAACTGAGGAGGAAATCAGGAATAAAATACCATTTACAATAGTAAATAAAAGAATCAAATACCTTGGAATAAATTTAACTAAAGATGTAAAGGACTTATATACAGAAAACTACACAACACTGTTAAAGGAAATCAAAGAAGACTTAAATAAATGGAAAAATATTCCCTGTTCATGGATAGGAAGACTAAACATCATCAAGATGTCTATCCTACCCAAACTAATCTACAGATTTAATGCAATCCCAATAAAAGTCAACACTATATTTTTTAAGGAACTGGAAAAACTAACCACAAAATATATTTGGAGAGGCAAGAGGCCCCAAATTGCCAAAGATATATTGAAAAAGGAAAATGAAATTGGAGGTATCACACTACCTGGCTTTAAAACATACTACAAAGCTACAGTGATCAAAACTGCATGGTATTGGCACAAGGATAGACCTACTGACCAATGGAACCGAACTGAGAGTTCTGATATAGATCCTCGCATATACAGTCATCTGATATTTGACAAGGCCACGAAGCCCACTCAGTTGGGAGAGAATGGCCTCTTTAAAAAGTGGTGCTTGGAGAACTGGATATCCACATCCAAAAGAATGAGAGAAGAATACCATCTCACACCTTATACAAAAATCAACTCAAGATGGATCAAAGATCTAAATATAAGAGCGAAAACCATAAAGACCTTGGAAGATAATGTAGAGAAGCATCTACAGAACCTTGTAATAGGAAATGGTTTCATGAACTTCACAGCCAAAGCACAAGCAGCAAGAGAAAAAATAGATAAATGGGATCTCCTCAAAATTAAAAACTTCTGCACCTAAAAGGATGTTATTAAGAAAATAAAAAGGCAGCCTACCCAATGGGAGAAAATATTTGGCAACCATATATCTAATAGGTGCCTAATATCCTGCATATATAAAGAAATCCTACACCTTGAAAATAAAAGGACAAACAACCCATTTAAAAAATGGGCAAGTGACCTGAAAAGACAATTCTCCAAGGAAGAAATACAAATGGCTCAAAAGCACATGAAAAAATGCTCAACGTCGCTTGCTATCAGGGAAATGCAAATCAAAACTACAATGAGATACCATCTTACGCCCATCAGAATGGCAGATATTAAAAAAACAGGAGACGCTAAATTTTGGAGAGGATGTGGAGGAATAGGTACCCTCATCCTCTGCTGGTGGGACTGAGATATGGTCCAGCCACTGTGGAGGACAGTTTGGCGGTTCCTCAGAAAACTAACAATAGATCTTCCGTATGATCCAGCAATTCCACTGCTGGGTATATACCAGAAGAACTGAAAACAAAGACACAAACAGATATATGCACCCCAATGTTCATAGCGGCATTGTTCACCATTGCCAAAAGTTGGAATCAGCCCCGGTGCCCATCAACAGACGAATGGATAAGCAAAATGTAGTACATACATACAATGGAATATTACTCAGCTGTAAGAAGGAACAAAGTGCTAACACATGGAATAACGTGGATGAATCTTGAAGACCTTATGTTGAGTGAAGCAAGCCAGGCACTGAAGGATGAACAGTATATGACCTCACTGATCTGAACTGAGGAAAGTGAGCAGTCTCTGAGAACCATTGTCTGAAAGATAGGTTAACAAAGGAGAATAAGAGAAGAGCAGGCTTTGAGCCATCACCCATATGGACATAATCTATGGTAAAGGGATAGAGTGTGGTTGCATGTTGGGGGATGGGGCAGATGAGTGGTGGTGTTCCTGGGTTTGGTGGTGCAGCACTGGCAGGTGGGTGGATTAGGAAGGGCAGGTTCAAATCCCCAGGGCATGTAACTGTGAATCTTGACATTCCATGGATAGGGAGAGGGTGGTATCATGGACCCTGGGGAGCTGGGGGGAAGGGAACAGTCAAGATCTAATGCAGTGTTTAGTGGTCATGGGGAAGGTTTTTTATTACCTTACAGTAATGGACACAGGACATGGTAAATATCATCAAAATTATTAAACTGTATCATCTAAATTGTAAACCATACTGTAAATCATTGACAATGTTTAGTTGCTATATTTTGCTATCTGTATAACAGTTATAACAATGCTAACATTCAAAAAAAAGGGGGGGGTTTAATATGGGATGGGGAAGGGGGGGTGGTTTGGTATCTGGGAGTCTCCGGCACTCCGTATGTGACTTTGCTGTGACCTAAAAGTTCTTTGAAAATCAAATGAAAAATTGGGAGACAATGGGGATTGAGAGGGGGAAGGTGTCACGGCACACCAGACATCCGATAACACAGTGATAAAAGGAAGGAAAGAAAAAAAAAGAGAAAGGAAAAAAAAATGAATATATATATATATATATTTTTTTTAAAGGCATTTCCTTTGCCTTTTTGCCCATTTTTTGAATGTCCCAATCTGCTAATTATATTTTATATTGTTTTGTTTTTTGTTTGATTATTTGTTTTTTTTCCTTCTCTTTTCTTTTTTTTTTTTTCCCCTGAGTTTCCTTATGTTTGTCTCTTGCATGTAAGCTTATCATACTTGTTTCTTTTTCCTAGTAAGTGTATTTGATTATTTTATGGACTACATATTCATGGAGGATTTGGATCACAGAAGGGTTACAATGGGTACTGCAGGGGATTATTGGTGGAGGGTGTCTGGGAGGGGGGTTTCATGGGAATTAGTTCATCTGAATATACATGAAAGATATACAAAATCGTTCAAAAGATCAAAAGATGGGGCATGGTCACGATGGGTGGACAATCACACAATAAATGAGGGAATCTGAATTCCTAGCCTGGAGAGCTCTGCCACAACTCCAAGGGAGCAGCAATAGTCCTCTGAGTGCAGGGACAGTGTCTGTCAAAAGAGGATGACCCACTGATGTGTTCTTTTTATTGATGACTACCCTTGTGAGTCTTTGCTCTTGTAAATGAGACTTAGCCTGCAGTTGTGGAGTGCCTAAGGGTTGCCACCTGGGAGCCTCCTTGTTGCTCAAATGTGGCCTCTCTCTAAGCCAAACTCAGCATATGATTGCATTACCTTCCCCCCAACGTGGGACATGATTCCCGGGGAGAAGCCTCCCTGGCAACGAGGAATTAATACCAAGTGCCAACTGGCAACACAACTGGAAAAAGACCTTGAATTAAAGGGGGAAAAGGTAAAGACAAATGAGTTTAAGTGGCTAAGAGACTTCAAAGAGAGTCGGGAGGTCATCCCAGAGGTAACTCTTATGCACACCTCAGTAGGAGCTCATAGAACATCTAAGTGCCTATCACCCCACACAGAGGGGCTCCTGAGAGCTCTGGAGACACCCAGGTCCTATATAAGTGGGGATAGACCCAGAGACTGATGCCTTATCAGTGGGCTCTATTTTGGAATCTGCGTTCCTGAGAGTGACATAATTGGACTCAAATAAGTCCTCCCTGCACATGGTTCATCAGTCCCTTCTATTCAAACCTATATGTGATGCTGAAGTTTTTAGGTATACTTCCAGAGACTGGAGCCTCTGGCCTACCTATGTGCCAGGTGTGCATGGAATCTCGGTGGAGCTGCAACTCCTACCCTACAGCTCAATGGACTCATCCAAGTCACCTGGCGAGGAGACAACGATGGGAAATGGCCATCCCAGGGAATGGAGAGGGCCTGCATCTGCAGGCAGGATCATCCCACCCACCATATCTATGGGATATAAGCCCTCTCTCACTTGGAGTTGGAGTGGACATCACCATCCCAGTCCCCTCAGGATTGGGGGAAGAACTATGGACTAGAGTGGACTTGATGGTATTCTGTTGTTCACATATGGTGATTCTAGCAATGGAAGAAATTATAACAATGAGGTGGAACCAGTGGCCACTTGACACTTTTGGGGCAGGGAGGGGACGAGCAGTTGAAATACAGGGGCTTCTTTAGGATTTGGAGGTTGTCCTGAGTACCTTTGTGGCAACGGATGTAGGCCATTTTAAATCAGCACACACCACCTAGAACTGTGTGGGAAAGAGTGTGGTCTACGGTGTGAACTGTGGTCTATGGTTGGTGGCAAGGCCCCAGGATATGTAATTCCATTGAGGGTGGTGGGCCACACTTGTGGGAGATGTTTGTGTGGGATGTGGTGGGAGGTGTGGGAGGTGGGCAACATGGGAATCCCAGTGGGTCCCGTGTAATATTTTGGGTATCTAAGCACCTCTTAAAATATATTTATATATATATACATAAATGACATTTTTGTAAGCAAATGCACATATATGCATATATATTTATATATCATTTTGCAAATTTTGGTATGTATTGTGAAAATTTTGATTTTTACCCACAAAAAAAAAAAAAAAAAAACAGGATTCATATATACCAGCTATTATTAACACCTTGAATATTTGTGGAATATTTGTTACAACTGATCATAGAACACTTTTGTAATTGTACTATTAACTATAGTCCATGATTTAACTTAGGACTCACTGTTTGTGTAGTATAGTTCTTTGGATTTTAAACATTTTTATTCTGTTACCATATATGCAATCTAACATTTCGCCTTTTAATCACTTTCAGATATATATTTCAGTGCTGTTAATTACATTCACAATGGTATGCTGCCATCACCACCCTCCATTACCAAAACATTTCTATTATTCCATATAAAAGGAACCCTGTACATTCTAAGCCTTAACTTCCCACTTCCTATCCCTACCCTGTCCCCTGGTAACCTATATTCTAGATCCTGACTCTGAGTTTGCTTATTCTAAGTATTACAAATCAGTGAGATTATATAATATTTATCCTTTTGTGTCTGGTTATTTCTCTCAACCTAATGTTTTCCATGTTGTTACATGTACCAGGATTTCATTCCTTATTACAGCTGAATAATATCCCATTTTAAGTATGCCACATTTTATTTACACATTCATTGGTTGATGGACCCTTGGGTTGCTTCCATCTTTTGGCAATTGTGAGTAATGCTGCTATCAACATTGGTGTGTAAATATCTGTTCGAGCCCCTGCTTTCAATTCTTTTGAGTATATACCAACTAGTAGTATTGCAGGGTTGTATGGTAGTTCTATACTTAGCTTTCTGAGGAACCAGCAAACTGTCTTCCATAGCAGCTGCACCATTTTGCCTTGTACCAGCAATGAATGAGTGTTCGTGTTTCCCACAACCTCTCCAACACTTATTTTTCCCACTTAAAAAATAGAAAAGTTCTAATGCATGTGAAATGGTACCCCATTGTGGTTTTGATTTGTGTTTCCCTGGTGACTAATGATGTTGAGCATCTGTTCATGTGCTTTCTGGACAGTTGTATATATTCTTTGGAGAGATGTCATCTCAATTGATGCAGAAAAGGCATTTGACAAAATCCAGCATCCTTTCTTGATAAAAATACTTAGAAAAAAAAGAATAGAAGGAAATGTCATCACCATGATAAAGGACATATAGGAAAAGCCCATAGCTAACATCTACTTAATGGAAAATGACTGAAAGCTTTCTTTTTAAGATAAGCAACAAGACAAGCATGCCCACTGTCACCACTGTTATTCAACATTGTACTGAAAGTTCTTGCCAGAGCAAGTAGGCAAGAAAAAGAAATTAACAGCATCCAAATTGGTAAGGAAGAAGTAAAATTTTCCCTATTTACAAATGATACAATCCTGAAAATCCTGAATAAAACACAACAAAGTTCATAAAGCTTATAAATGAATTCAGCAAAATGGTGGGGCTCAAGATCAACACCCCAAAATCAGTAGTGTTTCTATACACAAGTAATGAACAACTGGAAGAAGAAATCAAGAAAAAAATTTACATTCACAATAGCAACTAAAAGAATTGAATATCTGGGAATAAATCTAACCAAAGCTGTAAAGGACTTTTTATATAGAAAATTACAAAACACCACTAAAAGAAAACAAAGAAGACCTAAATAAATGGAAGGACATTCTGTGTTCAAGAATCAGAAGAATATTTTTAAGATATCATTCCTCCCCAAAGCAAATTATAGATTCAATGCAATCCCAGTTAAAGTTCCAAAAACCTTTTTTTGCAGAAATGCAACAGCCAATCAACAAACTTATATGGAGGGGTAAGGGGCCCAAAATATCTAAAGCCAACTTGAAGAGAAAGAATGAAGTTAGAGGACTCACATTTCCCAATCTTAACACTTATTACAAAGTCACAGTAATCAAACAACATAGTTCTGCCACAAGGACTGACATAGACCAATAGAAACAAATTGAGAGTTCAGAAATCAACCCTCCATTTATGGCCAACTGAGTTTTGACAGAGGGCTAAAGACTACTCGATTGGGAAAGATTAGTCTCTTCAACAAATGGTGCTTTTAAAACTGGAGCTCCATTAAAAAAAAAAAAAAAAAGATTGTGTGACCCCTGCCTCACACCATATACAAAACTCAACTCAAAATGAATAAAAGATTTAAATGTAAGAGCAGAGCTATCAAGCTCCTCAAAGAAAATTTAGGAAAGCAGCTTCAGGACTTTGTGTTAGACAGTGGTTTCATAGACTTTATACCCAAAGTATAAGCAAAAAAGAAAAAACAGATAAAAAGAACCTCATCAGAAGTAAAAACATCTTGCCTCAAAGGACTTTATTATGACAGCCTACACAATGGAAGAAAATATTTGGAAAACATATACAGGTAAGGTTTTAGTATGTAGGATATATAAAGGAATCCTTCAAATTAACAACAAAAAGACAAATGACCCAATTAAATAATGGACATGTTTATTTTCAGCCTTGTTATTTTTCTGGAGGTACTGGAAATTCAATAAGATTATAAAATGGAATTATTAGTTAAATATTCATTAAGATGAGATGAATAATTTGTTATTTGCAGATGAACAAAAATTCCAGGGAATCTTAGAAAACAAAGTAAAAATATTAATAATTTTTAAAAGTTTAATGAATTTACTATGTGCCATAAATTATAATATATTGATTCAGATTGCAAACTCTAGAATTAAACTGCTGACTTCAAATCTTATCCAGTCTCTTTCTTTCTTTGTGCAACAATCCCTGAGCTATCAAATAGGGATAATAGTATTTACCATGAAGAGTTCTTCATATTAAATTATATAATTCATGGAATAGTTTATAGTATTTGACATAAAGTAGATGTTCAGTAAATGCTAGTTTTTAGTCAATTATTATGGTGGTTGCTACTTAGAAGGTAGAATAAGAAAAAATGATTCCACTAACACTAGCAAAGATAGAGAAAATATGAAAATAAAATGTATATCAACAGTAACACAAAAGATGGTAGTGATAAATTGGGAATTTTAAGGTATTTTTCTTTATATGATGGAGGACAGAAACTATACAAGAAGTACAAATGATAAGCCATAGATGGAGATAAAATGGAGTAATATTCAATTAATCAAAAATAAGGCAGAAAAAAGTAAGGAAATGAACAAATAACAATTGGAACCAATAGAAAACAATTAAAAAGATGGTACATTTTAATCTAACCATATCAATGATTATATTAAATGTAAATTATCTAACCACCCAGTTAGAAGGCAGAGCTTATCAAATTGGACAAAACACCAAGACCCAAATGCATGCTATCTAAAAGAAAAACACTTTAATATAAAGTCATGGATATATTAAAAGTTAATGGATTATGAAACATATATTATGCAAAGATTAATCAAAAGAAAGATATAGTGGTTATATTAATAAAACTGGAGTTCAGAACAAGGACTATTACTATGAATAAAGAAGTACCTTAAATATCAATAAAGTATTTAAAATACCAAGAAAACATGACAATACTAAATGTGTTTGTAAGTAACAAGAAGTTCTCTTCAAAAAAACAATAACTGGTAGAACCAAAAAGAGAAATTTACAAAATTTCAATTAAACTTTTATACTTACAGACCAAAATTCCTCTCTCAAAAGGCAATAGAATGAGTGGACCAAAAATTCAATAAGAATATGGATGACCTTAACAAACTATCAGTCAACTGACTTAATTGATATTTCAAGAACAGAAAAAATACACATTCATTTCAAGAGAACATGGAACATTCACTGAGATAATCATATTTGAGTCATAAAAATGCCTCAATAAATTTGCTAAAATTCAACAACATAAATATATCTCAAAAATTCCCAATTATTTGGAAAGTAATTGGCGTACTTCTAAATAACTCATGGGCCAAAGAGAAAGTAACAGGGGAACTTATAAAATATTTTTATTTGAATGAAACTAAAAATACACATATCGTAATGTTTGGAATGAAGCTAAAGCAGTGTTAGAGAGAAATTTATAACATGAAATACTCAAAAAGAGAAAATATTTAAAATCAGTTACCTAAACCTCCACCTCAGGAAACAATAGATAAATAAGAACAAATTAAATGCAAATCAAGCAGACTGAATTAAATTAAAGAGCAGGCATTGGTAAAATTGAAGATGTCAAAACAATAGAGAAAATGAATGTAATCCGAAGAAATTTCTTTGAAAAAATTCAATAAAATCACTAAAGCTATCACCAGGTTTACCAAGAAGAGAAAAGGCACAAATTATGAAGATCAGGAATGAAAATGAGGATATCACAACAGACCCTTAAGATAATGGGAATTTTTTTAACATTAAAATTAACTGTACTACAAACATAAATAAATGAATAAATACATTTCACAGCATGAAAAAAATCTATGACACACAGTACACATGAAGGGTTAAATTCCTAAATAGACAGTAAACTCCAACAAAATCATAATACAAAAATAATCTAAGAAAAAAATGGGCAAAGATTAACAGAAAAAGAAATACAAAGTTGTTCAACATAATTCATAAGAATTACAAATAAAACCAGATACTATTTTTCATAAATAAGACTAGTTAAAATGAATGAATCTTACAACAAAGCGTTTGTGAGCATTTGGAAACAGGTATTCTACACTGTTGGGGAGAATGTAAAATGGTATAATCTTCTTGAAAAATTCAGCAATGTTTATCTAAATTTAAAATGTAGAATTTGGCAGAGCAATTTCTAGAAGCGTTTTATATAAATATATTCACGTAAGTAAGCAGAGATATATAGAGAGGAATTTCTTTCAGGAAATTTTATAATCACAAAAACCTGGAAACAACAAAGTAATTGTAAAATGCAAAATTTTTATGTATCCATTTAACATACAAAGAATAAAAAACAACAGTAAGGTACACCTATAGTTATATGTGACTCAAATATACTGAATTGTTAAGTGGAAAAAAAAGATTCAGAACAGTATGTATAGTATGATATAATTTCTGGGGGAAAAAATCCTTGCAAGAAACTCTTACCTGTAGTTACCTGTATTGAATGAGATCGTTAAGGGGTTTTGGTGGGGACAAGGGTTTTGACGTTTTACATATGTATGGATTTAAGCTTTCTAAGTAAACATGTGTTATGATAAGTCAATATTATGCAATCTTTATGCCAATAAATTCAAAAATTTGTATGAAAGACATGTTCCCTGAAAGACACAAGCTACCAATGGTCACTCTTTGATAATTTTTTAGCTATTAAATAAATTGAGTTTGTAGTTAAAAATCTTCCAACAAGAAAATTTCATGTCCAGAGGGCTTCACTGGTAAATTGTTCCAAATATTTAAGAAAGAAATATTACTGATTATATATCATTTTCCTAAAAACTTAGAAGAGGGAACATTTTATGAGGCCAGTATTACTGTTATCAAAACTAGGCAATGGTTTTGCAAGGAGTACAAGCTACAGAGCAATTATCCTTCCTGAAATATATGTGGAAATCCTCAACAAATATTAGCAAATTGAAATTAGCAATATATAAAAAGATAATCTATTATAAACAAGTGGAACTTTTCCTGGGAATGCAAAGGTGGTTCAATATTTGAAAATCAATCAACACAATTCACTATTATGAATAGAGAGAAGAAAATTAATATGTTCATCTCAAAAGACAGGAAAAAATCGACAAACTTCAGCATTCGTTCATGAGAAATGATTTCAGCAAAGTAGGAATAATAAGGCACAGCATTAGTCTGTCTAAAGGGTGCTCATTCAAACAGATAGCATATATCTGTTGGCTTTTATAAAGGGGGTTTATTTGCGGTAAAAGCTTACAGTCCCAAGGTCATGGAAAGTCCAACTAAAGGCACCATAAGAGTCACTTTCTCACTAAAGTCAGTTGCCATGTGTTGAAACACGATGGCCACTGATCTCTGGCTGGTCTCTGCCTTCCCCTCTGGGCACACCTTTTCCTCTTGAGTTCTGTGGGCCCAGCCTCTTGAGGTTTGGTCCTTAAGTGATCCTGTAGTCCTGTCTCTCCTGGCCTTTCCGTGCCTCCTATATCAGTTTTGCTATTCTGCTCTCTTCTTGATCTCAGCTTTAAGCTATCAGGTGAATAACTCATTTCTCCCTGGAGCCTCAACTGTTTGA
Source organism: Tolypeutes matacus (assembly GCA_026826555.1). Classification (NCBI taxonomy): domain Eukaryota; kingdom Metazoa; phylum Chordata; class Mammalia; order Cingulata; family Chlamyphoridae; genus Tolypeutes; species Tolypeutes matacus. The sequence continues at coordinate 34,824,281 of JAKSZT010053764.1, read as the reverse complement.
GCCTTCTCCTTTCTGTCACATGACAGGATCAAAAATGACAGAGCTCTCCCTTCCTGTGTCTGTCTGTGTGAGTGTCCATTATTATCAGACCCAGCAAGGGAGTGTGGACTCAAACTGAGTCATGCCCGCTGACGTAGTTAAAAGCCCTAAACCTAAATCAATCTTAACAGGTAACCTAATCAAAGTCCCCTCAATTGAATTTAATACAATCAAAGGGTATCACACCAGTGAAATGGATTAGTTTACAAATATAATCTTTCTCTTTTTGGGATTCATAAAATAATTTCAAACTGCCACAGATACTCTGTCTCCCTGTCTATAGCTGATATTGGAAGAAGCTGGGACCACGGAACCTTAAGAGGAAGAGGAAGCCTAAACCCTTGCAGACATCGGCAGCCTTCTTGCTCCAACACGTGGCAACAGACTTTGGTGAGGGAAGTAACTTACACTTTAGGGCTTGGTAACTGTAAGCTTCTACCCCAAATAAATACCCTTTATAAATACCAACTGATTTCTGGTATTTTGCATCAGCACCCCTTTGGCTGACTAATACATTCCCCAAGATCTTCTACCAGGTACTACATAATCCAATCCAGATATATTGTAGAAATCAGCTTGCTGATTCTGAAATTTATACTGAAAGACAAAGGAAGTAGATAGACTAGTCAAACTGACATTGAAAAAAAATAGTTGGAGGACTTACAGCAAATGATTTCAAGATTTCCTATAAAACAATCATAAGCAAGACAGTGTGTTATTGAAGAACAAAGCAACATACACACTCCAGAAATAGACCCACACATGTGCAGTCAATTGATTTTTGACATGTGTGCAAAGAAAATTCATTGGAGAGAGGATAAGCTTTTCAACAAATGGTGATGTAATAAGTGTATATCCATATGAAAAAAAAGAATCTTGAATGATACCTCATATGCTAAATACAGATTAACTCAAAATAAATCATAGGCCTAATATAAAACTAAAACTACACAAATTCTAAAAGAACATGGGAACAAATCTTTGTGACCCTGCATTAGGCACATATTCTTAGATACGATCTATAATAGAAAAAAAAAAAAAAAGATAAATTGAACTTCATCAAAATTAGAAACTTCTGCTCTTTGAAAGACACTGTTTAGGAAGTGAAAAGACAAGATACAGCCTGGGAGGAAATAGTTGCAGAACACATACTTGACAAAAGACTTGTATCCAGGATGTAATACAGAGCTCTCAAAATTCAATAATTAGAAACCGTACAACCCAATTAACATATTGAACAAATATTTGAACAAAAATTTGAACAAACCTTTCACTAGTGAAAAATCTGTGGATGACATGTAAGCATACGAGTTAAGATGTTCAAAATCATTAGTTAATTAATGAAATGCAAGTTAAAAGCACAATAACTTAGCCTTAGAATAGCTAAAATAATAATAATAACAATATTAAACCGAGACTTCCAAGTGCTGATGAGGATGTAAAGTAACTGGAACTCTCACACATTCCTTGTGAGAATATAAAATGGTACAAATATTTTGGAAAGATGTTTAGCAGTTTCTTATAAGTTAAACATCCACTTAAAATGCAATCTACCAATTCCATTCCTAGTTATTTGTCCAAGAGTAATAAAAACTTAGGTTCACACAGAAAACTGTATGTGATTGTTAATGAGACTCTTTATTCATAATTGCCCTAAATTGGAAACAACACAAATGTTCCTTAACCTCTGAATGGATTAAGACATGTGGCATATCCAGACAATGGAACAATCTATATACACAACAGCATAAATGAATCATAAATGCATCATACTCTATAAAAAAACACCAGACAGAAAAAGCTCTATATTGTATGATTCTATATAAACATATATAGAATGTTATATAAACATTCTGGAAAAGGGAAAACTATAGGCACAGAAGCAGATCTATAGTTATCTGAAGCTGAGTTCAGGGTAGGGGTTGACTCCAAAGGGGCATGAGGGAAGTTTTTTTAGGCAATGGAGTTACATGTGTCTATGCATTTATCAAAACCCATAGAAGTATACAAAAACATGTCTTTTACTGAATTTAAATTATATGTCAAAAAACCTGACCAAAAAAGTCTTAAACCTTAAATGAAAAAAGAAGAAGAAAGATTAACATCCCACCATTGCCAGAAACAAATTCAAAAACAGGAAAACAGAAGGAAGAAAGGAAAGTTGAATAGAAATAGTTATTTCTTCCGGCTCAGGAATAACACTGAAATTATGCTTTATGACAAAAGGTTTACCTTAAAGTTTATCTGAAAATAAAATATGGAGCCATTTATAGATGTGAGTCTAAATAGTACAAACTTCCCCAAATTACTTTATAATATTCATAATTAATATACCTATATGCATTTTGAAAGGAACTTGACAAAATGAATCTAAAGTACCTCTGGAAATAGATGGTAGATGGAGAGATGAAAATAGCTGTTAGATATTTTATATTGAAGCGCCACATTCTTTTCTGGGGCTGGGGGAAGAGAGGGAATTCTTGAGACAAATCAATTAAACTATATAGATCATCCTTTAGTAATCTCTAATATATGTAGGGACAGTATATGATAAATAAAATCAGTTACGATGGAAGATTTTGTTACTCAGAAATTTAAAGTCAGATTCTTTCTTTAATCTATACACCAAAATGATTACAGAAGGATAAATGAATTTGATATAAAAATTAATATACTCTAACAAAATATTATGACTGTAATAAAATGTTTTTACTAGTTAATACTCTCGACCTCCCCCCACCCAATACATTATGTCATTGAAGGGAAATCTTGTTCCCACCGCCCCCTTTTTAAACCAAAGTGAAATATTGGAATTTTGTAGGCATTCCTAGGTCACAGAACACTGAGGTGTGGGGTGTGAGTGTTACTTAAAGGAGGTGTCCTCCTCTAGGAGGATTAAGAAATGACCAGAGTAGTAAGAAAGGAGCTAGAGACTGGGCCTCTCTTCCAGCTAAATTTATCATATTTCTTATGAACATCAAAATAGCCACTTCCCTCATCCCATATCTTATTGACCTTCTAAAAATGGAGTGTGTCACTTAGGGGAGAAACTAGATGTGTGAAGTGGAGAACCAGCTAAATACTACAGGAGAGATGATGAAGCCCTGCCTAGAGTGGGGAGACTGCCACAGAAAGGGAAGTGAAGTGTGGGAGACATAGGAAACAATCTAAAGACATTTATGGATGAAATTCGGTTCATAAAAGGAAGGAGTCAATTTTCCCCTCAGAATTTAAGATTGGTTACAAAAAAGATGGCAAACTGGACAGTTTTAAAAGGCAAAAGTTGTTCCTTAGTTCCTGTTGGAGATCATATTTAAGCATCAGTACATTTGCTGGACTGTTTTCTTCATTCCCACACAATTTACAATGTTTATGTAAAAAGCTTAGTTATAATCTATATTGGATTGCTCTTGCATGATTCAAAACTTAAAACCCTCATGCAAGAGGCCATAACATGACTTTATATTTCTGTAACAATGTAAATATTGTGCATATGTTTGAACTCCATTTAGGTATTGGCTCTCTTTTATATGTTGATGATTTACATTAGCATTCCATTTGGTATATTTTATAATTGTATATAATTATGTACTGCATTCATGTAGGCAAAGATTTTCTCATTGTTATTATTTTGATTTGTTGTGAAAGTAGTACCACACAAATTGATGAACTGATCCACAGCAACAAGTTCTAAAATAAACTAAGGGTAATAAATAATTTCTAGTTTAATCAATCAACAAAGTAACAACTTACACATGTGATAAAGGTAATATACAGTAATTTTGGTCAGTGTATAACATGTTTTAAGAATATATTCTTTGCCAGGTGTGAAGAACTAAAGATCTAAAGGTCAATAAGATGCAGGTTCTGCTTTGGGGAGCTTTAGTTTAGTGAGAGAGATTCATAAATAAGTATCATATATTGTCATAAGTGCAAGGACAGAATTTGATAAAGGTGTTAAGAAAGCACAGGGGAAGGTGATTTAACTTCAGAAGTTATTCCAAAAATATTAATCATATGGAAAATACCTAAAACACCAAAAATGCAATGATGATGATGATAAGAAACTTAACTTGTTACTTTCAACAATTATACTAGGAAAGGAAAGTATTTTTCTTTTTACTTTAACAACAAGAAAAGTAAAAGTTGGAGATGTTAATGACTTGTGCAATAGCTTAGAAATAACCATGTGCAAAGCAGAGACAAAAAGCTAAATCATCTGACTCCTAATACAGGATCTTTCCCATAACAGTGCAAGAAGAAATTAATATATTTGTAACAAAAATAGGATGTAAGTAAATGTCAAATGCAGAAGTTTGAAATTATCAGAGTATAGTACAAGGAGGAAGAAACTAGGGAGGCCTGAAGTGTTCTGAGAAGGCTTTGCTGAGTATAGGAATGAAAAGATTGAGGTCCAGATAAAGTGAATGATAAGGTCACAGACTTTCCAGGTACCTACAGGAGACAATAATACACATTTGGTGAAGTGGAGGTTTTACAAGGGTAAAGGTGAGAAATGTGGTAGATATATTAGAATGAAAATGCATTGCCTTTCATGGATGTGCCTAATTGTAGCCAAGTGGCTTAAATATTCAGATTGATTTCAATTGTTCAAACATACCTGATAAAATTTATTCATGCTGTTATTAATAGACTAGCGGTTGTGGCTAAGTCATCTGTAGCAAAACACATCTCTGTTCACTTGGATTGGCTTGAAAGAACTTGATCTTTCTGGAACTACTTGCTTTATAAATAAACCCAATAGTGGAGGAGAATTTTGTCTTTTCTCAAACTACCTGCATAAAAGCTGACATTTTTCCTTTTTTTTTAAAAAAAAAAAAAAAACAAAAAACTCCAGGGAGAGTCTCTTTATTCAGAGTAACCCATTTTTGCCATCTCTACCCAAGAATACAACCTGCTGTCAAGAATACAAACATGAAGTATACCTTCCATTTCTAGAGCCTCCTCTTGAGGTAGCTTGACCAATAATCAGTTTCCCCACTTCTATTCCCTTCTTTCCTTCCTTGTTTTGTGAGGCATCCTTTGATGGAACATTAGGTAAGCCTATGGTTTATAGTCACTCCTTTTATTTTTCATTACTCCTAACATCGATCATAAACATCAGCAATCTTGATCCTATCGGTTGTGGTATCTATGGTTCAGCCATTAATGAGTCTCTCTACTTATCGCAGCTACATTATCTTCAGTGGCCTCCTCAATGAGATTTATATAAATTGGACTTAACATAATTTTCTTTTGATCTCATAGTCAAGAAACTGGCCTGCATACTGCTTAGTCAATGTAGTGGGTTGGATTTTGACTCTCAAATGATATTTCAGAACCTCAGAATGTGACTTTCTTTAGAACACAGATCTTTGCAGATGTAATTCAGCTAAGGATCTCCAGGTGAGATCATCCTGGATTAGGGTGGCAACTAAAACCAATGACCAGTCCTTAGAAGAAAGAGAAGGGAAGACCAACACAGACACCAGATAAAGAAGACTAGGTGACAATGGAGGCAGAGAGGGGGTGATGCATCTACAAGCTAAGAAATGCCAAAGATTGCCAGCAACTCCCAGAAGCTAGATGAAAGGGGCATGGAACAGATTCTCGCTCAGAGGGAACAGCCCTGTTGATAGCTTGATTTCGAACTGCTGGCCTCCAGAACTGTGAGAGAATAAATTTGTTGTTTTAAGCCATTGAGTGTGTGATAATATGTTACTGCAGCTCTTAAAATGGATACAGCCAGTAAAGACTTCAGCAATCTAAATGAGGCATATTCCCATATATGGACAACTGACCCCAGATCTTTTTGTTTCTGAAAGTAGAGGAATTTTGGAGCAGAGCTAACATGGTTTATAGCACTCAAAGAAGCCCAGTTTTGATCTCTTCACATGTAAGTGTTGATATGATAGTGGATTTCAACTGTTTGTTTGCGCTCATAAACACCCTTATACAAGAAAGGGAGATTGAGATGGTTGTTTTCATTTTCACAAATCTTCAATGGGACAAAAGTTGCCCACACAGTTTTTGGTGGAAGGAAACAGCCTTTGTCTCTGTCAACTGCAAGCAGGACATGGGACCTATGGCCCTCAGGGACTTTTTGCCTTTATAATGAGAAAGGTGTTTTTACACCTTTCATAATCCCTTAGCAGCTACTGAGATGTAAATCCTGTACTCCACTGGATAAGAACCTCTTGATTCACATCTTTGATGTATCTTAGTGGACAAGCTGAATATACTTTAGGCAGGAATCTAATATAACCCTTCCTCTGAGAACCTTGGCAAACCTCATGATGATGGACAACAAGGCATTTCCATAACTCTGAGAAGAAACATATCTGAGATGTCTGGCACATAAACTAATGTGGAAACCTGGTGGTTTTCAGACTTTTGACCTGTAGATCAGCACTGCCAAGTCTGAGAAGTCCTGCATAGTCCTGAAATGTGTACTCAATGGGCTTGACCAAGAGCAACTGGGTACTGGCAACTTTCTTGCCTTGAGAGACACAAGTCTCTCATAATACTCAAGATGAATCTAAAAAAAATTGGTTAAGTCTGTGAAGCAATTGCCAAACAGGCTGTTTTATTGAATTGATTGCTTGATTCAAAGTTCTCAGTTTGGATGCTCCATATGGTACAAATACATCTGAAGGAATATGAAGATTTCATATAAAGTCTTTTACATTCTAATGGAGCAACAATAAATACATTCAACTTAGAGCCTGATCCAAATTGCCTATATGGTTAGATGAAAATCAGTATTTAAATTGCTTTTAACTTTTACATTTTAGCATTAAAAATGCAAATCTAGACTGTGACATTTCCCCTCTGAAAATTAGGTAAAATTAATTTAACATTTTATTATGTTCTGAATCAGAGTAATTGTGTGTGTGTACAAAATTGCCAAAAGTAAAAATGGGAAAGTAAACTTGGGTGTGTTCTCATAAGTCAGAAAGAGATGATCTGATTTTACACATTTATAAGGGTTAATATTGTCTCCTGCTTTGAATGATTTTAGCACAAAAGATGGATTTTTTATTATGTACCAAAAGTAAATCAACAATAAAAACTCAGACACATTTAATTGCTTAAGTGTAGCATCTGCCTATGTGAATTCTGTAATTTGTTAAGAGTCAATGTGAAGGTGTGTGAATATTAATTATGTTTCCACATCATCCAAGTTGTTCTCTGCAGTTATTTACTAAGCTACATTAATTTATTCCATCTATTAGCTTACCATTTAGAAACTTTGGCTGAACTTTAGGTTTATTATGGAAATGAATATGATCCTTTTTAGAGAAATCTAGCACAGAAGTGTGTTAGTCAAATAAGGTAGTATTTATTATAACATATTTTGTGCCATGACCCCTTTTGAGAATCTGATCCTCTCCCCAGGGTGGAAAAGTAACATACATATGGGTGACATCTTGCATTTAACTTCAAAATGTTCAAAAGTCCCTGAAGCTCTTGGCTCCAAGTTAAAAACTTATAATCAAATGAATAGAATATTTGATTGTGAATCAGCAAACTTAAATTCTTATCCAACTTTAATGATGATGAACTGTATAACCTTGGGTAAATTATGTACTTTTTGTGCATTAAATTCTTAATCTATACAGTTGATTGCTAATATTGGTAATACTTTATTCATTAACATAAAGGAGAATTTTTGGCTTTCTAAGGGCATATTGCCATGTAAATCTAGTATGATCGTTTTACTGAATTTAATGTGTATGATAAATAATGCTAATTTCATGGATCTACATATATATTTGTTATTTTTTTCTACAATACAAGGATAAGCCCCAAATTGCTTTTGCTTTTAGGACTTTTCATTCTTCCTGAAACCTGCTTGTAATTTAAAATAAATACTCTATTTTGAATTCTAATTGATATATAGATGATTAATAGCAATCACACTTGCTTCTCACTAATTGCTTCCTAAGTTTTGGTCTTATACAAAGAAAAATGCTGTAAGATTTTCACTAAATTGATCTATAGCATTTCAATCACATTTTGGATCATTAAAAGCAATAGACCTTATTTGAAACTGAAATCATGTGGTTATAGTTAAGAAATTTCAAATTGATGCCAGGCATTAGTTTGACTTGAAATCATTTAATTTTAAATGCAGTCCTACTGCGTTTGTTCTCAATTTTCCTATCTGTCTGAATCTCAGGCACGGCTTTTCATGGTCATGTGTGTAATTTAACACATCCCTGGAATCTTTCCATATTGTCCGGGCATAGATCCTAGAAGACAGTTCTCTTGCCAAGTTCACCACCTTAGCTAAGTATCTCTATTAGCTAAATCAGGGCAAGTAAAGATGAAAATTGGGACTGTTAAAATTGTAAAAATCACTAACAATAATGCAAACCAGAATAAAGTTAGTTAAAAGGGAGAACCTCTGTGGTAGGATGTGAATCAAACTTTGGCTGTGCTAACTGGTCATTTTGGAGCAATGAAATATCAAAAATTATAAATGGAAGTTTTGAATGTTGAAATCATTTTCATGAGCTATTAACAAATCCCAAGTGTTATGAAACTATTGTAGATATGAAACTGTGGTTTAAGGGTATATGGGAATGATTCATTTTTCATTTGAAGTTCTTGAAATACTACAAGCTCAATGGCAAACAGCCTGATTATTGTTGGACCTTACTATTTCATTTCAAATAAGGATAATAAACCACAAAGGAAAGACCATCTTCTATAAATTCCATCTAAATGAAAACTGCCAAAATATGCTTTCCTCTACCATCAATATCTTGAAATATATTAATAGTACTATTCTTTTTTAATGGCAAAAGATACTCTCTTAAGATGTTTTTTAGTCTTTAATAAGTTTCTCAAACTTCATGCCATTTACTGTTTGAATACAAAACATCTTTTGAAAAAGAAAGTAGTGTATTTGTATCATGATTGGGAATCACAGGACTTATTAAAGAAATTATTTTGTTAAAAGTCTCTAAATATGGGAATGGGGATATAGTCATATATAATATGCAACACACTCATAATTCTAAGTAAGGTGAAGTAGTGTGTGTTTTTGTCTCATAACATTGATTATACCTATAATGTAATAGTTACCCCCCAAAATTACCATTTGTTTAATATCTGTTTATCTCATTTGTTAGTAAAATGAATGAAGACATGGTCTTCTAGTTTCTAGAACTTAACCTAATGTTCAGAAAACAGAAAACAGTAAATATTTGTTAACTATTGCATGACAGATGTTGAATTTTCCAAACTTTTTAGGTAAAACTCCATAATACTAAGAATAAAATAGTCTTTTAAAATTATATTACGAAAATTAAGTAAATGGATCAAGTTTATCCTGCTAAACAGTATGCTCTGCCTATAATCTTATACATATTAAGATGTATACTATCTATGGAATTTTCTCAATGAACTTGGCTTTTCTAACACAGTACATCTGATATGGAGGGAAGCATGCAAATTACCCATTGAAAATCAGCCCTTTGCAGAAAGTTGGCATACATTAGATGCATCTTATAAAATCTTTTTTTACAATGTTTGCCTTTGCTGAGGCTGTTTCTAATGCTCTTGCTTCAATTGTTTCAGCATTCTGTTCTCTCTAATCTGTCACTGTTTTTTACAAATTGATACCTAACCTATTTCACTGGGTATTGTCTTCTGACTCTTGGGCTTTCTCCTCCCTTCTGTCCTACTTTGGCTTACAGGAGCCTCTAATAGGGCTGAGCTTAACCCTAACCTGACCCCAATCCAAAAGCCTTTCTAGTTGACATCACTTCTGCTCTTTATGTTCCTTGATTCTTCTCAAATAAACTGGCTCCTGGGACACCCCAGGCAGGCAGCATCACTAGGTGCCATCTGGGCTTGGACCCCAGTGGCATTAGCATTATTTCAGGCACCCTTTAAACTTCCTTTTGCAACATAAACAGTTGCCCTCAATTTTCTTGAAATCTCTTTAATTTACTTTCCCCGTTTAGTCCATTGAGAATGATTTCTTAATGCCCCTTTTCCCAAGAGAGCATGCAAATCCACCTTAATTTTAAAACATGTGAAAGTTTAAGTACAATAAACATAACAGTATTCACAAATGGTATCCAAAAAAGACAGGCAAGTTTTCTTTTCTTGTATTTTTATACAATTATAAGAACAATGTTGTTTTATGAGTTCAAATTCTTAACAGCATAAAGCCCGAAGATGAAGTAATAATTGCCAACTAGTAAGTGATAGGTTAAAAGCCTGTGAGAGGTTCTAAAGTAACTCAATGTATAAAATAATGAACTATGGTATTAGTGTAAAAAAGTAAATTGCTGAAATTATGCTATTTTAATTCTGTCTTAGAAATTGCTATCACGGTTGAATCAGTAATGCTATGTTTCTGTTTCTGACTTCAAATGAATATGGCATTGTATTTTTTTTCCTCAAAATTTCTCAGATAATATAATAAAGAGTTTAATCCAACAGAAATTATCTATGACTTTTTATCTGCAAAAGCAACAGAAAATCATGGTCTTTGGTGGTAAAGAAATTTATCAGAGACTCCACTCATGTGTGGAAGTGCAATTCTTTCTGCAAAGAACATAACCACAGAAATGTGGTTCAGAGAGGAGGGAAACTATATCTATACATGGGTCTCTCTTTCTTTCTTCCTTAACTGCCTTTTAGACTGATTTTTTTTTTTTCAGGCAACAATCCATATTTCTTTGTCATGTGACTTTTCCCACAAATCCAAAGTAGGCCATGTGGAACTCTCCACACTTCCTTAGTGGGAATCCTAAATGGCCTTTCTGTTTAGTGCACAACCTTCAGACTAATTTTTTTTTTTTTCATTTAAAAAGTTTTTGAAGTATATCACTCATACATAAACATACAAAAACAATAAGTGTATAGTAAAAGTTGTGAACTTATATATATATAAAAAAACATGTATAACATCATCATACAGGGCTCTCATGCCTCACCCCTCCACCAATACCTTGCATTGTTGTGAAACATTTTTACCAAATGATGAAAGAGCATCCTCAAAATAAATAAATAAAGTTTTAAAAATATTACTCCAAACCAAAGTATCTTATATTTGGTATATATTTCCCCCAACCCACCCTATTATTTTTATATCATTCATACATGAACATAAATAAACAATAAATGTATGGTAAACTTTGCGAACTTATAAAACAAACATGCATAATATCATACAGGGGTCCCATACATCAACACACCACCAACACCTTGCATTGTTGTGAGACATTTGTTAGAAATTATGAAAGAATATCGTCAAAATCTTACTACTAACTATAGTCCATATCTTACATTTGGTGTTTTTTTCCCCCAACTTACCCTATTATTATTTTTTAAATATATTTTTATTACGGAAGGTGTGAACTTAGAAAACAATCATGCACATGTTTAGAATTCCCATACAATACCCCTTCATCAACACACCATACCATGGTGCAACATTTGTTACAGATTATGAGATAATATCATCAGACTATTACCACTAACCATGGTCCATAGCATACATTTGACACAGTTTTTCAATGCTCCCCCGTTATCAACACAGTACATCTTTGGCATAGATGCATGAATATTACAGTATTGCTGTTAACCACAGTCTATAGGTCAGTCCAATTGTATTTTCCTCATGCTTTTCCACATTCCCACCACCCTGCAATAGTGATGTACATCTGCACTAGCTCACAGAAGGACACTCTTGCATCTGTACCATCAACCACAATTCTCATCCACCTCTGGGTACACTGTGTAATTCAGTCCCTAGATTGTTCTCTAGCTTTCTTTCAATTAACATTTACATCCCAAGATTACCCTTTCCAGTCACATTCTGATTTAGAAACCAGCTGTTATTTACTATAATGTGTTGCCATCAACTTTATATATATCTACTTTTACAGTAAAGTTAATTAAAACTTCTACATAAATTAAGCATCCTTCTCAGCCCTCCTCTTATCTCCTTTAAGAATCTGCCACCTACCACCAGGTCTTGAAGATGTTTTCCTAAATTTTCTTCTGGAAGCTTTGTGGTTCTTGCATTTATATTTAGGTCTTTGATCCATTTTGAGTTAATTTTTGTAAAAGGGTTCCTCTTTCCGTCTTTTGGCTATGGATATCCAGTTCTCCCAGCACCGTTTGTTGAATGTACTGTTCTGCCCAAGCTGGGTGGGTTTGACAGGCTTATGAGGGTCTGTTTTCTGAACCATCAATTCAATTCCATTGGTCTATGTGTCTATCTTAATGCCAGTACCATGCAGTTTTTGCCACTGTTGTTAGGTAATATGATTTACAGTCTGGAAGTGAGAGTCTTCCAACTTCGCTTTTCCTTTTTTAGGTGTTTCTGGCTATTCGGGACCCCTTCATTTCCAAATAAATTTGAAAATTGTGTTTTCCATTTGTTTAAAAAATGCTGGTGGAATTTTATCAGAAATACATTGGATCTATATATCAATTTGGATAGAATTGTCATCTTAATGATATTTAGTCTTCCAATCCATGAGCATAAAATATTCTTCCAAATAATTGAGTCTTTTTAAATTTCTTTTGACAATGCATTGTAGTTTTCTGAATGCAAGTGCTTTACATCCTTGGTTAAGTTTTTTCTTAAATACTTGATTCTTTTAGCCGCTATTGTAAATGGAATTTTTTTCCTGACTTCCTCCTCATATTGCACATTACTACTATTTTTTAAAGTCTGTTTCATCTGATATAAATATAGCTACTCCGGCTTTTTTTTTTTTTTTTTTTTTTTTTGTTACTGCATGCATAAAATATCTTTTTTCCAGCCTTTCACTTTCAAACTATTGGTATACTTGGGTCTAAGGTCAGTCTCTTGCAGACAGCAGCATATAGATGGCTCATAATTTCTTATCCATTCTACTAGTCTGTGTCTTCTGATTGTGGAGTTTAATCCATTAACATTCAATTTTATTACTGTAAAGGCAGTTCTTATTTCAACCATTTTGACCTTTGGGTTTTATCTATCATATTTTATTTTCACCACTCTTTTTACACTTTTAGTTACTTTTACTGATATAATCTTCATTTCTAGACTCTCTTCCAAGCCTCTCTCTCCTGTCTTTTTTTTTTTTTTTTTTTTTTTTTCAGACTGTAGCACCCCCTTTAGTGTTTCCTGCAAAGCCAGTCTCTTGGTTACAAACTCCCACAGTTTCTGTTTATCTGTGAATATTCTAAACTCCCCATCATTTTTGAAAGATAATCTTGCCTGATACAAGATTCTTGGCTGGAAGGTTTTATCCTGCAGTATCTTAAATATATCATACCACTGTCTTCTTGCCTCCATGGTTTCTGATGAGAAATCAACACTTAATCATATTGGGTATGCCTTATATGTGATGCATTGTCTTTCTCTTGCTGCTCTCCGAATTCTCTTTGCCTTTGGCACTTGACATTCTGATCAGTATGTATCTCAGAGTTAGTCTATTAGGATTTATTCAGATGGGAGAATGTTGTGCTTCTGGGACATGGATATCTATGTCCTTCAATAGGGTTGGGAAATTTCCTACCATTATTTCTTCAAATATTCCTTCTGCCCATTTTCTCTTCTCTTCTCCTTCTGGGACACCCATGATATGTATATTTGCATGTCTTTTGCTGTCGTTTAGTTCCCTGAGACCTTGTTCAATTTATTCCATTCTTTCCTTCATCTGTTCTTTTGTATGTTCAGTTTCAGAGGCCATTTCTTCAAGCTCACCAATCCTTTCTTCTCCCTTCTCAAATCTGCTCTAATATGACTCCAATGTATTTTTAATTTCATTTATTGCACATTTCATTCCCATAAGATCTGCTATTTTTCTGTTTACGCTTTCAATTTCTTCTTAGTGCTCACCCAGAGTTGTCTTAATATCCTTATTCTCTTTAGCCATCTCATTGAATTTGTTGAGGAGATTTGTTTGAACATCTATGATCAGTTGTCTCAACTCCTTTATGTCATCTGGAGTCATGTATTGTTCCTTTAACTCAGTCTTATCTTCCTGTTTCTTGGTATGGATTATAGTTTTTTGTGGGTTTCTGGGCATCTGGCTTACTAGATGTTTTTATTCTGTGTACAGTTTCTCTCTTTAGTTTAGGGCTTTCTTGCCCTTTTCCCCTTGCTATTTGTGTAGTAGGAGCCAAGGATGTACCTGGTGCTGTAAGCCTTGGAGGCTCAAGCTGCCTACTTTGCCCCAGGAACTGATGAAGCTTCTCCCAACTTTCTCCTTTGCCAGGGGTAGGAACAGAACCATAGCCATGTATAATAATCCAATTGTGCAGGCCAAGACCATTTGTAGTTGCCCGGAGAGACAGATGAAGCTTCATGCCCTATCTACCCCTGCCTGGGGTGGGATGGAGCTGCAGGTGTAGGCAGCAATCTATGCCTTGCAGGTCCAAAATAACTGCAGTTGCCTAGGTAGACTTCCAACTTTTCAGTCTGTGCTGGCCAAATGTACCTGCAGTCACCTAGAGAGACTGGTACAGGTCCCGCCATCTTCCTACCTGCCAGATTTGGGGCTGAAGCCTAGGCTAGGGCTGCCATTCAATCTGGTTGGAAAGAAGCTGGTTCCTACCATCACTGTGATTTTCAGTCAGCCCAGCTTCCCCTTATGCTGGGAGTGGATTCAAAATGGTGGTTACCAGCCTCTTTCCGACTCCGTGGAGCGACCTGCAGTTACCCAGAAGGCTGGTGCAGGTTGCCTCAGCTTCCTCCCTGCCACAGGTGGGGCTGAGGCTTAGGCTAGAACTACAATCTGATCTGGATGGAAAGAAGCTGGTCTGTTCCAGCACTGTGATTTTCAGTCAGCCCAGGTTCCCCTCATGCTGCGGTTGAGTTAAAATGGCCTCTTTCTGACTTGGACAGGTTCAAACTTTAACTTTTCTTAGGATTATACTTTAGCCAGCTGAATTTAATCAGTAGCTAAAGTTGGTACCTGTAGCAGTTTGGCATTTTGATATAGTTATGAATTCCAAAAATAGATACTGGATTATGCTTGTAAACTGATCTGTTTATCTGGGCATGATTAAGTTATGATTAGGGCTTTGATTGGGCCACATCAGTAGAGCATTGAGCCCTACCCCTTGGTGGGTGGGGAATCAAAAACAAAATACATGGCAAAGGGCAGAGTTGGAGTTTTTGAGTTGGAGTCCTGATGTTGGAGTCTTGAGCTGGAGCCCAGGGAAGTAAGCATACAGAGGAGCTTGGTCATGAGGAAGGAGAGAAGGCCCCGGAAAAAGAGACGAGCTATTTGTCTGATACAAGCTGGCCTTGTGGAGAGACCAAGTGGCTGAACCTGAAAAGAATCAAGCCCCAGAAAGAGAGGAACACAGGAGGTCAGACCCCTCACTGAGTTGGGTGAGGGAAGTAACTTATGATTTGTGGCTTGGTAACTGTACGCTTCTACCCCCAAATAAATACCCTTTATAAAAACCAACTGATTTCTGGTATTTTGCATCAGCACCCCTTTGGCTGACTAATACAGTACCCAACCATCCCTTCCTCCCTGGTTTTGGGGAAATGGAACTTCCAATTCCAGCCATGGAATGGCTCCTGAGGTGGCTTGCACCACCAGGGAAGTATGGATCCTGGCATTTACATCATGGACTGCTCTACTCATGAATCTTCTCTGCAGATGTGCAGTCTCCTCCTTCCATTCTTGAAAGGATATTGCAGAATGCTCTTCTGGTGTACTGGAGCCTCCAAACAGGTGCTTTAGATCGCTCTGGGTGATTACTAACTGCCCTATAGCACGAGCTGACTATTGGAGCTCCTTACTCTGCTGCAATCTTGTTGGTTGTCCTCCAGACTGATTTTTGAAGGTCCAATATCTCTCTTAGTTAATGAAGCCCTTCTGCATATCAAGGCAAGCTAGAAGTTTGATGAGAAAACCTCATGCCTTTTGTCAATCCTGTCACTATTTGTATGAGTCAGCCAAAGGGGTGCTGATGCAAAGTACCAGAAATCTGTTGACTTTTAGGCATTTATTTGGGGTAACAACTTACAGTTACAAGGCCTTAAAGAGTCCCACTCAAGGTTGCTTTCTCACCAAAGTCAGTTGCCAAATGTTGAAGCAAGATGGTTGCTGATCTCTGCCTGGTCTCCCTGGCCTTCTCAACTGTTCAGCTGCTCTGTTCTTTTTGGATGCAAACTACCAGGCAAATAGCTCATCTTTCTTCCCGGGGCTTTAGCTGTTTGAGCCTTCTCCTTTCTGTCACATGGCAGGACTAAAATGACCAAGTTCTCTCCTCTTCCATGTGTCTTCTTGAGTGAGTGTCCATTTATATAGGCCCTTCAAGGGGACAGGGACTCAACTTGAGTCACACATTACTGACATGGTTAAATCAAAGCCCTAACACTTAACAGGTAATTTAATCAAGGGCTCCTCAACTGAATCCAATATAATCAAAGGGTATCACACTCAGAGTAGATTAGTTTACAAACATAATCTTTCCCTTTTTGGGATTCCTAAATAATCTAAAAATGCCACACATTTGATCCTAATTATTTGTACTAAAGTTGATGTGAAGACTGTAATTTTAAATAACACCATTATTTCTGATGTTCTATGTAGATGTAGATGTTACATGCAATACATTCAAATTGCTTCATACCATGAATAGTTTATTCTTTTCCTAAAAATGTATTAAAGGTATTCCTAATTATATCCTCTTTAAGAATATAATTCTTATTCTTGTTACAGTGTGATGGTGGAAAGAGAGCTTTTGGAATCTTGGGATATTAGAATCCCCAATGTATTTTTCTATCTTTGAAACTGTGATCAAAAGTTTTTTCAGAGTATTTTTGTGTTTGTGTCTCAGTTTCCTACATTGTAAGACTTTCATAAACACCACTTTTTCAAGCTATCCACCACCTATACCATACCTTTTTTTGATTCAAGTATCATGTCTATCCTACCGAGTGACACTAATGCTTTACCTAATTACCTCTTTGAGGAAGGAATACTTCTGATGAAAACATTCTTTACAATGATGTAATTTTCTTTAAAAATGTCTGGTAGTGAAGTACAATATGTGGAAATGAAGCAATTGGCTTTGAATTTTTCATTTACTCACATCATAACTTGACCAGAAATGTACATAAATAATCCACTCTAATAAGCATTTATTAAACACTGACCACACATCGAATATTGAGCTAAGGGCAAAATACAAAGTTGAGCAGATATACTCTGGTTTTGAATTTAGTGTATCAACTATGTCATTTTTATAAATCTGTTGCTTTGAGATTTATCAAGTTTGCTTTTCATATTTACTTTAAAATTTTTTATTTTTAAAGAAGCTTTAGATTACATAAATGTTACATCAAAATTATATGGATTCCCATATATCCCAACCCCTCTTCCCCTCAATACTTTCCCACATTAATACCATCTTTCATTAGTGTGGTATACATTTGTTACAACTGATGAACACATATTGAAGCATTGTTAGTACATTGTAACAGAGTTAGATTCATTTTATAATTTCCCTACACGTGGCTTTTCTGCCCTTTTTATTTGAACCCATAATTAGCACTATACTTGTTAAATATGTCCCAGAGACTTAAATTTTCAGTCTGTTCATATGCCAGTTGAGCCCTGAATCTCAGCAGAGTTGCAACACCTACTCTCTGGTTCATAGAAATCACCCAGAATAACTAACAAAAGGATAATGATGGACAACACCCATGCCAGGAAGCATAGATAGTTTGCAACTGCAAACAAGGCCATTCCATCTGCCCCATGGGAACTAAGCCCCCTCTCAATCAGAGGTAGGGTGGGCATCACCATCCCCAAATCCTCAAGACTGAGGAATGAACAAACATAAGGCAGGAAAGCAAATATGGACTAAAGAAGACTTATAATTATTGTAGCAATGAAAGAAACGTATATCATTCATATTAAGGCAGTGGCCACCAGAGATTCTGAGGGGAGGGAGAGGGAAGAATAGGTGCAACATGGGGCTATTTTTGGGACACTGGAATTGTGCTACATGACATTGCAATGATGGATACAGGCCATTACACATTTTATTTTGATAAATTTATTTTGATAATGGGGAACTTATATTCCAAAGTAAGGCCCATTGACAGGGTGTTTAATTCCTGATATTGTCTGCCCTGCCTACAGTGTCTAGATGTCTCTAGAGTTCAGGAGGCCAGCTATATGAGTCCCTGTTTACTGTGGCAGTCAATGAGATCCTGCTGAGATGTGTGTGTTACTGTAGAAACACAACTGATTGTAGTAAATCTTGTATCCTGCAACTTTGTTGAATTGATTTATTAGCTCTAGTAGCTTTCTTATGGATTTTTCTAGATTTTCTCTGCATAGGATCATATCCCCTGCAAATGAGAAACATTTTCCTCATTCCTTTCCAATTTGGATGCCTTTTATTTTATTTTCTTGCCCAATTGTTTTGGCTAGAACTTCCAGTACTCTGCTGAATAGCAGTGGTGAAAGTGTGCATCCTTTTCTTGCTCCTGATCTTTGAGGGGAAGCATTCAGTCTTTCACCTTTGTGTAAAATGTTAGATATGGGTTTTTCATATATGCCCTTTAATATGTTGAGGGAGTTACCTTCTATTCCTAGTTTTTTGAGTACTTGTTTCATGAAAGGGTGTTGGATTTTGTCAAATGCCTTTTTTGCATCAATGAGATGATCATGTGAGGTATTTTTCCTTCATTTTTTCAGTGTGATGTACATTAATTCATTTTCTCATGTTGAACTGCTCTTGCATTCCTGGGATAAATCCCACCTAATCATGATGCATATACTGTTAATATGTATATGTTTTTGATATGCTGCTGGATTTGATTTGATAGTATTTTGTTGACGATTTTTGCATCTGTATTCAAAAGGGAAAATTGACTGCAATTTTCTTTTCTTGTGATTTCTTTATCTGACATTTGATATCAACCCCAAAATACCTTCCCAAAGGCTTTTTATGTTCCAATTTTGGAATTGAAAGTGTGCTTCTCTGTGGAGGAATCATGCTGCTTGCACAAAGGGGGGCTTCCAAGAATGTTGTCACAATTTTTAGCAACTGAGAATTTGAGGAAAGATTTTAGGAATAAAGGAAATATTATGAAACATACCTTTGTTGATTATTGATAGTGTACAGACATCTATCAGACATAAGACCAATTCTTCTAACTATTGTAAAATACTGCCAGATGCAGAGGCTGCATTCCAGAAACATTCTGATTATATAAGTGATTTTACTATCAATTATGTAATCAAGTTCAGTATGTTTAATATCAGTAAGTTTGTGGGCTTTGTTACCAAGGACTCAAATTAGCATACTCTTGAATCATCACTCCACATCTTCTAATATGTAGTGCCAGCAGGCACCTTCTGAACTTTGAATAAGAATTGGAGTTTCTGTTTTTTCTTGCCAATAGTTTTATGTCTCCTCCTATCCCTTAGTGGAACATTCTTTCCTAGTACTTATTTGGCTTACTCCAATTCATCCTTTGAGAATGATCAATCTCAAACCGTTTCCTTAAACTCTTTCTGAAATTGCTGTCCCTCTTGTTTTTCCCCTACCTAGCACTTAACTCACTGTTTTGCAATTGTCTGTTTAAATGATTCCTACACCTGAATATAAACTTCTTAAAGACAAACACCACGTACTGAATATCAAAGATTTCAAGCACTCTGAAAGTACTGGTTGAATTTATGGTTAACTTTCTCTAACCTTTGTTTTCTCTTTGATCACATGAGATTTCTTATTTATCTTTTAATTTAATTTTGTGCTTGTGCTAAACTATATCTAGGTGGAGATTTCTGTCTTTATTTTAGATTTTGAAATGTAGGCAAAACTCTGTTTTCATTGTATGTGGAGGTCTTATTTCAGCTTTCCAAATTTTACCCAAAGATGTTCTTGATTTTTGTTACTATTTCAATATGTTTGGATAAGTTTGTAATGCCTGGGCAAGGTTAACATTCTTTGTCCTCCATATCTGACAACTTTTTGGTCATTGCTTTCCTTTTTTTCATTTTGTTCACTGCATTCACATATTTGAATCCCATGTCTCCAATTTGGATTCATGTAGTTTTAATTGTTCTCTTGTTCAGATTTAAATTTGACACCTACTTTCTTTGCATTCTGTTGTCTTTTTCCTCAGTCTGATTTGTTCCTATCACTTTGGTAGGAAAGCAATATGAGTATTTTCATGTTCTGCAAGATTAAGGCCCTCAGATCAAGGAGAACTGGAATGTGGAGTCAACAACAAGCCCTGGAGTTGAAAAGATGACTGAATAGATATTGAGAACTCCAGAGAGATTTACCTCTGCCAATGTATGTATTTACATTCCAAAGAGAGGTGATTGAGAAGGATTTGAAGAAGGATTTGTTCACATTAGAGAGATTAGGTTCCCCTCCTTGTCTCAGGAGGTAAAGGTGTTAGCTGCACAGCATGTTCCTCATTTCAGGGTTTCTCTCCTGCTGGATATACAGGCCTGTTGATATGACTTTCATTGCATCACCCCAGAAGGGGGAATTAAATTGAGGTATGAGGAATGGATTCAGTTATTGTAGTAAGTAATAATCTTCCTTCATTTGCTGGAACACCCCTCAACCAAATGTTTGCATTTATTGTAATATATGTAAATATGGATATTAGGAACTTATTGACTTTCTGCTGCTTTTTCACAGAAGCCAGGCCAACTTGGATACTACTACTACTGAGGACAGTAAATAAATTTCTTTTGTTTTTTCTAGCCTTGGTATTCACACATGAAATCAAGGATAAGATTTGAAGGTGTCCTGGGACAAACTGATGGGACTACTCCATGGGCTCCAACTAAGTCAGGCTCAGCCGGGTTAGCCTGCGAGCTGTGAAAATTGCATCTCAGCACACTTGTAAGCTAATTGCAGCATCTCAGTGTGCCAAAGTACATTGGCTTTAGAAAATCATTTCAGGTAATATATATTTTTCCTTCATTTGCAGAAGTTTTATAGCCTCCTTCATTATTGTTATGGCTGTTTTGGTTGTGTATGACGAGAAATTTTTGAACAAACAGATCCACCCAGATTATAAGTAGGCTTTGGCTCAAACTACTGCCTACTATTACCTGCTATGAAGCTGTATTATGGATACATTTCCCAGAATGTATTGTGTCACTAGTCACTCCTTGTCCCCTTGAGTTTCTTCCTCTGTTCTTTCTTACTTCCTTGCTCCTTCCCTGCCTCTCACCCTCTCTTCCTCCCTCCCTCCCTTCCTCTCTTCCTTCTTTTTTGTAGGGAAATATGGAGTTAAAGCTTGCAAATAGATGTTGAAGGAGAGGTAATGAAGTTTGGGAGGAGCAGGGATACCACCCTTTCTTCCTCCAAATCTGGGCATCTTATGAAAGCATAACACCCCAAATTTTAGATGGAATAGACGGAATAGTTCTGAATCAGGTAAGAGAAAGTGGGGAGGCACACAGTAATTTTCTTGCTTTCATTCAGTTTTTCAATATTGGTAGGTGACAAAAACAGAAAAGGAACATATAGGCCTTTAAACATTCTTTTATTTGAACAATAGTCTTCAAATAACTTGAACCAGAGGAATCCAGAAGGATTAAAGCCCCACCAAAATAGAGCTACAGGTCCTTTATGCTCATTGTAGAAGAGAGTTTCAATTTGAGGCATATTTAGACCAAATTTTTGGTCTAAATACTTTGATGTATAAATATATCTAATTGGACTTGCTACTTTTCCTAGGATTGACTAAGAACTGCTCTTATGCTCCATTTGAAAAGGTCTTGAAATGTTTTAAAGAATATCAAATTTGTCACAATTTATTTTTAAAGAATACAAAATTGCATTGGAATCATATTATACTTTTAAAAGTATATTTTTAAGTATAGATAGATTTTTGCCTTTAATTTTCCTTAAATTTTAACTCTTTTTCTTGTCATAGATATTTCTCCCCACTTTCTTCTTTCATTGCATCAGTCTCTCAATACTTTATTTTCCTATTTACTGTAGCTTTTGTTGTTTTTGATTTAGAAAGAGAAATAAGATTATCCACTTCTCTAATTTCCCCCTCTAACTTCCCCTTTGTGTTCCTTATGTGTAAAGTTTTTCCTAAATTACTTCTTTCATTATTTTATTTTATTTACAATTTTTTAGTGTCTATTCCTGATGAGTTTACCCCCATGGGGAGTGAATTAAATGAATTTCTTGTTCTTAAAGGAAACACTCTTTAAATAAATAAAAAAAAGTCCTCTAAAATACCCACATACATTGTAAATTTACAAACAGTATTCCACATATTCCCTTGATATTAAGAGCACAAGTATTATCATGAGAAGAGTTGTACCCAGTAATTTCTTATAAGCTATTCTAGCAAAAGCTAGAATAAAACTAAGCTCTTCTGCTCTTATGATAGTCTTAAGCTTTTAGCCCCATGATCCTCTACTAAGAGCAAGGCTTCGTCCCCTTTTTAATTAATTAATGCTAAGCCTACTTAGCTCTTTGGAGATGTAGTTGTATCAGAAAGGAAATTGACCTTGTTTATTGACTTACTTTCTTTTGCTGCCCTTAGTGGATTTTCATGCTTGTGAAAATGAGATACTGGCAGTGACTAGGTTAAAAATAAGAAGGATATTGGGCCCATTTCCTCCTCTGACTGCCAAGCCAATTGTAGTCTTATGAGCAGGCCCCCTCCTCTTCCAGACTTGGAGCCTCTCCTGTGCAGAAAATTAGGACAACATCTGAGGAGGTCTAGGACAAGGACAACTGTCCACCAGGGACCAAGCTAAGGTCGGTAAACCAATTTTCATTTGTGAACAATGCCAGGATTCACCCCATATGTCTCCCATGGTAGAAGTGCATCATTAACCCACTGTGCCACTTAGCAGCTTTCCTCTGCTTGCTGTCTTGTGAATTAACATCTTGGCTGCCACCACACAGAACCTGGGTTTATTTCTGCTAGGAGGTCTGGTGAATGAATGGCAGTTCTCTGTAACAAGCGATCAGGGCTCAGCTCGTTCCAATTTTCAGCTGAAAGCAATTGCAATTTGCCATTCAGTCCTATCTTATCACCATTAGGTTGGGAAATCACAGTTGAGCGGCTCATTGCAATGTGCTGTCAATGTGATATCTTGTAATTTTAATATGTTGTGGTTAATAATTAATGGCTTTAACTCTGTAGGTGGGATCTGGATTTGGCTCCAAAAAAGAATTCCTTCTGAGCTGAAATATTCTTTGAGGCTCCAACATCTTATGAAGTTCCCCCTCAATAAGCCCCTTTGCCTTCTTATTTAAATGATCTGTGATATAATGAAATCTGGATCAAAAGCTCCAAGCTTAAAATATCCAACAAAAAACTGCTTCTGGGTGAAGAGTTTGGATCCAAATCAAAACGTTTCTGTGCTCTGGCCATTATCACATGCAGTTAACTGCTGGGAAATACTGATGTTCAAAAGATATGGGGGAAAAAGGCACCTGCTTTCTCACGCTGGTTGATGTTTGTGGTCTTGATAAAAATGCAAAGCAGCATATGCAGAAATTGTGCGGAAACACCATTCACATGGTAATTCCTTTGTATCTGAATAATTTCTTTTCAGGTGCTGGACTGAAAACCAGACTCTGGGAGAATTTGAGCATCTCCCTGCCTTATGTTCTTCCATGACCAGATTTTAGTGTCTGGCTCACTTTTTTGATCAAAGAAGACTTCTTAGTCTGGGTCTTCAGCATGAAAGTGCTATCCATTGATTTTCCTGCATCACAAATTGTGAGGTGGAAAGGTTTTTCACATTTTGCCCTATGGTTATTGCTAACAATATCATCAGGGTGGGACCTCTCTAATTTTTTTTGGTAGCCAAAATCTTTGATTTAAATGCTGTTTAACAAGGGGAAGAATATTTGGATCAACTCAAGGAAGCCCGCCATAAATCAAGACTATGATAAATTTGAATACTATCCCCTTTAGAAGCTCCAATTATACTCTGCATTTCCTTAATATTAAGTGTACTGGCTGCTGTTCTCATGATCTATACCTGCCTGATATTGAAATTCAGAAACTCTGAGAATTATTTTATTTCTAGTAAGAAAAACTTAAGAATTTTCAAAAGTTATTCTGGGAGTATGCAAAATTCTTCCCAAAATCTGCAGCATAAAGGAAAAATCTATTTGTAGTCTGAGATATTAGAACAAGGATGGCTAGAGGGCTTAGTCTCAAATTCAGTTATAATCAATTGTTAGTGACTTACCTAAATCTCTGTGTTAAGAACGACGGTGTGGCCAACCTCTAAGGGTATAAATCATGACTATTTGGGTAGAAGGTGGGAGTAACACACTCATGCCCCACAGCCTCTACTCTGACCCTAGAAAGTCACTTATGGTATGACCTATGGTGAAGTGCATATGGTAATCAGGTAGTAAAATCAGCACTTCACATATCAAATAAATGTCGTTGTTTTAATTCATAAATACCACCTTTTCACATATGCTTTAGCTATCCCCCAAGACCCTTTAGATGGAACCAAATTGTCCTTTTTCTACAAAGGTAACTTTTTTATTAATACTATATTTATAGTCTTAAAATGTAATTATATTAAGATATTTTGGGTTTTTAATCTTTCTATGTAAGGCTTAATATTTAAGAGGCTATTAAATCATAGCTCACTTGCCAGTCATTAAAATTTATTGCTAATTGGACACTGAGTGGGTCTCTATGAGGGGCTTAAAATAAAAATTCAGATGCTGCAATCAGAGATGTTTAGTGGACATTAGAAGTGCTGTCCTTGGAGCTAGGTTGTACCAGCTTATGAGACCCAATTGTTAAATTCTTAGAACCCTTGTAAGCAAGCTGATAAACACAGCCATTCTTAAAAATTTATTCATATAAGCTTATAATTAACTAAATTATCTTAAAACAAAATGAATACATACTTAAAACTCATTTCCTAATTATTTTATTACATTTTACTGTTATCTCTGTGTTTGAAGGTATTTATGCCATTCATATCTATATGGTGCAAATAGTAAATAATACTGTGCTAATTCACACTTCCTTCCAACTCTGGGTTCAGTGATATCACATTAGTGGCTTGAAATTGGCTATGGTGGGGGTATTTTCATCATAGAAACTGGCAACCACTAAAATAAGGGCATGGTTTACTGTTACGTTGATTGTCTAAAAGAGTTATGTTTATTTTCTGTAAAAATCCAAATAATAAATATTTGAGGATTGGTAGGTATATTGTCAGTCTCTGCCACAATGTTTCTACTGAGCTGTTGTGTGAAAGCAGCCATAGGCAATACATAAATGAATAGGTGTGGCTATGTTCCAATAAAACTGTATTTACAAAACCAGGTGGTTAGCCCACTGGCCATAGCTTGCCTAGCCCTGATTTAGACTAAAGAGAGCAGATACCAGGAAATGAGTTTGATTTATACAATGGGAATTTATTAGTTTACTGTTTCAGGCCATGAGAATGTCCAAATCAAGGCATCATCAAGGTGATGTTTTCTTCCCGAAGACTGGCTGCCAGTGATCCTTGGCTCCTCTGCCACATGGCAAGGCACATGGCAGCATCTGTTGGTCTCTCTCTTCTCTTCTGGGTTTCGTTGACTTCAGCTACTTGCTTTTGTGGTTTTCTCTCTTTGTCTGAATTTCATTATCTTATAAAGAACTCCAGTAAGAGGGTGAAGACCCATTCAGATTGAGGTGGGTCACACCTTAACTCAAGAAACCTCTTCAAAAGGTCCTACTTACAATGGGTCAATATCCACTGGAATGGGTTAACTTTAAGAACATGCTTTTCTGGGGTACATATGGTTTCAAACCACCAACAGCCTCTTCAGAATAGAAGAGTCAGAGATTGAATTAATGAAGCAAGGACAAAAATGAATCTTTGAAGTCACTTCATCTATCATTCATATTTTCTTAAGAAGCTTGTGATTCCAATAGAGTCTTCAGTGACTCAAGGGTTAGAAATTCTGAAACTTTTTTTGTAAAATGATGTCACAGTTATGTAAATTAAGTTTTTCTTAATTTTTTGAGTTCTCTACAAACTCTTGATATTATGCTGGGGAGTTCTATTTCTCCCATAATTACCTAAACAGAAAGGGAACAAGATCTAACTTTTTCAATTCTAAATAGGATATTATGATACATAAATGTGGGAGTTATTTAATATTCTAAATGAAGAGGGAAGTTGATTTTTTTCAATGCACTGTCTCTCCATAACTACAAACAGAGGTCTATACACTGCTTTAACAATTCTAATAAAATTCCTCTATTTTAATTTCTTTAGCAGAATACTTTTTGCTTACTCTCCTGGTAAAATCTGGGATTTTGATTCAACATTTGTTATCTTTTTGGAATACTGGTCAGACAAGCTCTAAGTAGGATAACTGCTTTTAACCCCATGTAATTAGATCTAATACACTGTAAAAGATTTGTCAGAAACCAAGCTAGTTAGCAAATATGTGGTTAGCCAAGCTGAATTATAAATGAAGATACAGTTTGGTAACCACTTTGTCATTGTAGTGTGTGGATGGTTATTCTGGCTGTAGCCCTCCATTCCTAATCTCTTATAGAAGAGGTGCTTATATTCTAGGATTATAGATCCCAGCTCTATACCAATTTGTGACTTACATTTTAAATTTCAATCTCTTCTGGAACACTGTTGGCTTATCTTTTTCAAGATTTGCCTTGAAAGCCCTGAGTTTTAATGCTGATTAGAAAAATTTCCTAAACCATAGTCTGAAGGGAAAGAAAAAAATTCTAAAGAACATTAGCCATAATAAATAGGGTTTATAAAAGTTTTAAATCCCTCTATAGATAATCAGTTTGAACAATACATTTAGGCTGTAAATAGCATTTTAAAGTAAACAGAGCTTTATACAAAGTACAAAGAATTACATTTTCTGCTTCTGAATGTGAGAAAATTAATGTACCAAAAAAATGTCTACTATTTAAAGATGTCTTGCTCCAGACATACTTAACAACTGAAATTTGCAGAGGGTAGACCACTGAAGTGTCTCGTCATTAAATTATGCACTGTACATTAGAAACAGATGTAGTCCTGGAAGTCTTGCATGACAACATTGTTTTGCAATTTTCCAATTAAGACATTGCTAAAATTGAAAACAGAACTGAAATAATAGGTCATCTCTTTTACCTTGATAATGGAGAAGGAGGTTGGTGAGATTTGAGAAGGCCAAGTGGTTTTCATTAATATTTTGATATAAATTTGAAAAGCTAATTCTTCACCTTGTTTTATCCTATCTAAGGGATTCACAAAATTATTCATTTTAAGTATTGCTTGAGCTTTAAAGTATATAGATTTTAAAAGATCAATGTCCTAAACTTTTGCATATTCTGTAACAAAATAAAATTTACAAAGTAATTTTTTCAAAAAAGCAGTAGAAAAAAAGTTATACCCATTCTTGGTAATCAATGGCAAAATAGCTATATAACTATTTGGAAATGAACTATATAAAATAATACTTAAATGTAAGGAAAAGTCGCAATGAGGCATATTGATTGGTGTAGTATGCAACAAAATAAGTGGAGGAAAGAAGGGAAGGTTATTTCAGTTTGGTGGTAATGGTGGGACTAACTTGCTCTGCATACTACTGGTGTGGTTCACACTGGATGTATGATATTACTGTTATTATAAATTCTAATTTATTACCCATAAAAATGTGCAGGTGATATTTTGCAAAAAAAAAAGTTGAAAATAAAATGTCAATTTTCTATTGAGTTATGCCATCTCCACAACTTTCTTATA
Organism: Tolypeutes matacus; assembly: GCA_026826555.1. NCBI lineage: Eukaryota > Metazoa > Chordata > Mammalia > Cingulata > Chlamyphoridae > Tolypeutes > Tolypeutes matacus. The sequence continues at coordinate 34,796,505 of JAKSZT010053764.1, read as the reverse complement.
GGGGAAATTTCTATTCTGAATACTTTATGAAATGAATTTTGTTATTCACCCTGATGTTTCTTGCTTGATAAGGCTAAACCAAGTCAAAGAGATACTCAGTTGCTACCAGGATGTATAACATAACTCATTAGTGTATAGACCTATAAAAAAACACTAGAAACTGAATTTTAGAATTCATTAACCACTTCTTTAGGAATAAAGTAACTGTGTGTGTGTGTGTGTGTGTATAATTTTTTTTAAAAAACCATAGACATATATTCCTTCATGTGTTATAATTAAATGGGAAAAAATCTCAAATTCAGGTAATATATATATAAAATCTCTTTTGAAAACTTACTGTCTTCAAAAATATTGGTATTTAAAACTTAGAGATTAGGTTTTGCTAGACAAATATAACTGAAATTTAGTTTTACAAATAACATCTATTGAGCCTTCTGTGTGAAATGGAATGTCTTTAAAAATTAACAAACCAAATAAGCATTTTCCTACGGCAAGGGAAGAAAAGCTGCAAATTTTCCTCATCTATGCTTGCCATCCTGAAGTATGAAATAAGAAAAAATCATTTTTCCTATTTTTTTAAGCCATGGGGCACACATTCTTCTGCTTACTGTCTGTTTATTTTCTTTTTTTTTTTTTTTTTTATTATGGGTAAAAATCAAAATTCTCACAATACATACAAACATTTGTAAAATGATATATAAATATATATGCATATATGTGTATTTGCTTACAAAAATGTTATTTATATATATATATATATATACATATATTTTAAGAGGTGCTTAGATTACCTAAAATATTACCCGGAACCCACTGGGATTCCCATGTTGCCCACCTCCCACACCTCCCACCACATCCCACACAAACATTTCATATGAGTTTCTTCAGTAGGAATTTTCCATTTCAAAAAATAAATCTTTAAAAATTGTTCTACTCCTGGAGTTCGGGTTCACAGGCCTAGATATTTGCACTTTCATTCCAAAGAGGAAAATACTCAGAGACTTCACTTTTTGCTAAAAAATTGGTATTTTTCAAAATGGCCCCAGATGACTGACTCTTTTTTAACTACTGCCCAGTTGTAAGTCTGTAAGAGAGAAGAGAGAAGAATTTCCTCCATTCATTTCTTATACCTTACAAACATAGGTTGGAATAGTTGAAATCTAGGAAAAATAGTCCCAAGTTATATTCCACAAAACTGAATTTTGAAGTAATGTCAAATGGAAAATTAGCCATTCAGTTAATTTATAGTTGTCTCAACTTCTTTAGGAGACTGCAGTTTCATTAGTTAAAAATACTGTTATATATTATTTGAGATTTCATGAGGAAGAAAAACTTGCCTAGTATTATAGAAGACAGACACATATCTAAAGCACTGCCATTTATTTTACATGAATTAGAAAAGGATGATAAGCTATGTTATGAAGTCGTCAGTCTTCATGAATTATTTTGTAAAATAATATGGTTATAATACAATCCCAAAGTTATTTTTCCAATATATTTTTCCCTGTGATCATTAAAATTAGGCATATATTAAGGGAATCCTTAAATTATAAGAACTTCACTCACCAAAGAGACATTTATAAGTCTTTATTTGGTCCCACAAAAGGCTTGTGAGTATTTATTTCTTTGTTTAGAGAGTGGTTAAGTCCACAGGTAGTTTAGAAACTGGACTGTATGCTTTGCTCAGTAATCTAAAAAACTAAATGTTTTCTGAATTTAGAACAAACCTCCAAACACATAATATTGAGAAGCTTTTCACATTGGGAAAATATGTTCCTACCCACTGTACCAAAGAGAAAAATGGGCCAACAAGTAGCATTAGGATTTTTGACAAGGATTTACTTATAAATAGAATGTGATTTCTCTTTAAATTGCACTTAATCTAGGAAGCATAGCCACATTTGATTTCAAGCTTAATTGGTATTTGATGCAGTCATTGGCTGCTCATGATTAAAACCTTATAGAAAGCCTACTGATGATGAGCAATCTAATATTTGTGGTCTCACATGGTAAACTCTGCCAGTGCCATGAAAATCATATTATCATCATTAGATCCAGTCTAACCACACAGAGCTCTTTCTCTATCCATAATTATATAATTAGATTAAATTTATCTTAAAACATACTTTAAGGAACATTTTCTTTATGGCATATTATTTAAAAATCATACTTTTTAAAGGTCTCTTTTTATAAGCCAAGAAATCCACATGTTGTACATTATAGAAAAGAGGTTTCCATGAGTAGACTTTTGTCAAGCTTTGAACCAAGTTCCAGGAACTGTATTACAGACTGCCAGTGAAGTTTAAAGAGTAAAGGGAATACAGTTGAAAAGAAAAAAAATTTAAGATAATTGATTAGAAGATATATTGGATGTTGGAAAAAAATGTAGTTCTTACTCTCAATGCCAAGCCTGTGTCTCTCATGTGATAAATAATTAGATATCTGGGATAAGATTGAAAAACTATGTCTTCTAGATCTCTATCTACTATGGAGGTCTGAGAGGAGAAGGTAATCTTGATCTGTAATAGGTTTACTGTGTCATTACATTTGGTTATCAATACATAAGTCACACTTAATCCTCATGTCTCAATTTTATATATACCAAAGAGATAGTGCAATTAAGTAAATAAATAGATGAGGAATACAATGGTTGGTAGCTATGACAATGAACTCTGACAAACCACTTATATTTCCCATGTTTCTATTTCTCCCTCCTTATACTGGTAAAGTCCATTTGTCCACCTGATGCTTCTGGCAGTAGAATTGAGTAGCAAAGATAAAGCCCATGGTGAGGACAAAATGCCTAGAGAAATAGAAAGATGTGATATGATTATCTCACTTAGCCAGACATCATTAGTGAATAGCAAGTGGCAAATAGTTTTCATTACATTCATGTTATTTTCTATAAACCTAATGGGTAAAATTTGAGCTTGAAAAAAGAAAGCTACTCTTGAGACTGAAGGAAGAAAAGGTCTTATCTGAATCTACTTAGGGCTGAATTTCTCATCCTAATCTTTGCCACAGGTGCTTGGCCTTGTGCAACTCTGCAATGGATGATGACAATGAAAGGCGTTTTTCATCCTTCTACTTCTCCCAGTACTAAAATCCAATGACAGAATCACAGCCTAGAGTGTAATATTAAATTTGTCCATGGTTATGGCATCCAATGTTACAGCTCTTGGGACTCCTCACAAAGCTTTTCTCTATGGTGCGATTATACTTCAAAGAGGGATAGGTTGGATTAAGTTTCAATTCCACACATCATTGGTACAAAATCATTCTTCTTACACTATCTACTGATCTGAAACATTGACTCATTGATCTAAAGTGTTTTTACCTCGAGTAAATCTTCTTTTACTGGATTTATTGCTTCTGTGTGATGCTAAAACTTGAGCATAGATATTCAGGTCTACCACAAAAGCACCCTAAGTAAATGAATCTTTTCACTCCAAGAAGTCCTATGGATTCATGATGCAAAGTCTCCATGCCCTTTCCAACAACATTCATGAACTGCATATGGGTAGTGGGGTACAAGGTCAACATGAAAAAGTCAATAGTATTTTTACACAGTAGTAATAAACAGTCTGAAGAGGAAATCAAGACAACAATTCCATTTACAATAGTTGCTAAAATAATCAAATATGTAGAAATGAATTTAACTAAGGATATAAAGAGCTTGCACAAGGAAAACTACAAAAATTGCTTGCTGAAGAGATCAAAGAATAGCTAAATAACTGGAAAGACATTCTGTGTTCAAGGATTGGAAGACTAAATATAGTTAAGATGTCAATTCTATCCAGAGTGATACAGATTCAAAGTAGTCCCAATCAAAATTCCAACAACCTTCTTTTCAAAAGTGGAAAACCCAATTATAACCTTTATATGGGAGGGTAAGGGACCCTAAAAAGCCACAATATTGGAGGACTCACACTTCCTGACTGAAGCAACATCTCTTTTGCTTACTATATTCTATGATCATAATAAAATTAATTGGAAATTAATTACAACTAGATTTTTAGGAAAATTCTAAATTTTTGGCAACTAAACAGAATACCTCTAAGTAATCTGTGGGTCAGAGAATAAATATAAAGATGTATCAGGACATATTTTGATAATGGCTACCTTGCTTTTTCTCCAACCCACTCAGCATGCTGTCATCTTGGGGCCTTTGAATTAATTTTTCCCTCTGCCTAGGATACCAATATTCATATGTATTGCTCCCTTACCTCCTTTAGGAGTCTGTTCAATTGTCACCTCAATAAAACTTTCTATTTACAATCAAACCCCCAGCATTTCCTAAACCTTTACTCTGTAACCCTTAATCTCCATCTAGCATAGCATGTATTGTTTTGTTTTACTTTTGCTTGGCTTGTCCTACTAGATTGTAAGCTTCATAGGAACAGGGGAGTTTTGTCTGGTGGCTTTTCTGATGTATCTTCTGGCACCTAGCAAGCGGTTAGTCAATGAGTAAATATAGACACATATACAAAATACTCACCAATAAATTATGAAAGAATGTCTTTGGGTCCTCAGATAATATGCTACTTAAAATTTATTTTTTCTTTCTGCTTTATTCTAATTCTTCTATAATGGCCAGGTCTCTCGTATAATTTTTTCAAAATAAAATCTTGTCCAGAAATTTCTAGCTACATATTTCCCATAGCTGAACTTTGAAATATATTATATTTCATGCAAGGGGGAGAGGAACAGGAAGCATAAACTTCCAGAGTACCTTGCTTTACAAATGAATTTACCTTACTATGTCCAAGCAGGTAAGATCATTACTTTATCTCTGACTCTTTTTTGCTCAGGCTTCCTTATTATTTGAGGTTGAACATGATTGGACAGAATCCATAGCATCATAATTAACTTGTCATGCTACAACTTTGCTAACTTTTAAATTTGTATCCTTGTATTCTATGGAATCAACAAGCCTTCCCATCCACCCAGAACTCCAAAACTCAACTCCCAAATCAATCTAACTTTATAGCTGATAAAATATTTCCATATAAGCCCATGGGGCTATGCATATAAACAAAAACTAAAATTTAATCCTTGAGAAACTTGACTCTCAATTATCTGCACTGAATATCAGAAGATAAGATAATATATCTTTTATATACAAGTTCAAAAATTAGGTTTACTTTCATTGATTCTAATCTCTGTAAAAAGCCGTTTTCTATTTTGGTCCTCGTTGAAAACAAGGGCAAACTGGATAATAGAAAATAGATTCATTTTTATTAAGCCTCTTTATAAATTAAATCAACACCTCCTTTGTGTCACCATTCTTATTTAAAAATCAATGACTAAAACGGACAGTCTTCCTTGAAGACAAAAAACAAAACAAAACAAAAACAACTCAAAAACCAAAAAACAAGACACCCTATAGATTCAAAGCCGTTCAAGCATGGGAAATATAAATGTTTATGTCTCATGGTCCAGCTGGAGTGTTTGTCTTTCACTGCTTAGGTCAGGGATGTATCTGGTGGTTGCGGTATATCGTGAACATTTTATATGGAAAAAAAATAAATGGAAGAAATGGTTCTTGTATAATGGTCAATATTTTATGGCACATGAATAGATAGAAAGGGAGAAAAATATAGTTCTCAAAAACGCCATCAACCCATCATGGCAATCTACGTTGTTAATACTTCTGCAGTTTTCTTGTAATCTGATTCTTTTGTTCTTAATTAGGTTATTGATATAAATAACCTCTCTCCCTTCCTTCTCCAACCTTCTTCCTCCTGTGCCCCTTGATAATTAGCATTCCTAGTTGGAAATTTTTGTGAGTAGAGTTGTCCTGTTGCCTGCCCAGGATCTGGCATTATTTCTGACAGTTATTTTAACTGGTTTTAATGCAAGCATGTTAAGGGACTGAAGTAAATTAATCGCATTGTCTATTTCAATAAAAAAAACCCACCACAACCAAGCCAACATAATCAGGCTGTAACAGTAATGATCAATTTAAAGGTTCATTAACAAATACCAGTGGAAGCACTGTAATTCCCAGCCTTTCATCACCCAATGTTAAACTTCAGGCACTAAGAACACCAGAAAAGAGACTATTGGATACTACACAGACCAAAGTGGATCAGATGATTTACTTATCATTATAAACATCACAATATGAATTGCTTTCTAGCTGTCTGGCATATTTCCAGGCTTAATTGTACCACAGAAATGATGGCAACATTATGCATTTTCTTTCCTTTCTGTTCTCTTTCCCTTTCTCTGGCAAACATTCTCTTTTCTGATAATATTCCTGTTCCTTCTTCACTAAGTCTTTTTCATTTAATCATTTAAGATGTTTGGCATTATTTGGAATGGATTTGGAGCCTAAACTTTTACTAGTTCACTGAATGATGGCTGAAAGAGGTAGAAAAAAACAAAGATGACAATAATATCCTAGAATTAGGACACTGTGCTGCCCATCCTCCTGGGAAGAAAAGAAACCACAGCTACTTTGATTTCCACCCTAGAAAAACAGCTGGTTGCAATTTGTATTAAAAAAAAAATTTATTTTTAATAGAATAAAAGCTAAAATGACAAACTGGGAAAAGTTATTCGTAAAACTATATAGATGTATGATTAATATTGTTAATCTATAAAGAGTTTTAAAGATTTGATTTATACCACTAATACCTAAAAGAAAAAAGTGATCAAAGCATAGTGTAATAAATTATCGATAAAGAAATACAAATGGCTTATAAATATTTACCCTCATCTACATCTTCATTTGTAATAATAAAAAGACCCAATTTTTCACCTATGCTTTTAGTAATGAATTTTTAGATTGATAATACTTGGTGTTCTAGAGGGTAGAGTGAGGCAATGGAAAAGTAAGTAATGGTGCCACTGCCAAAGGAATGTTTGCCTGCCCTCCTTTTCAACACTCTGCTTCTGGGAGCTAGACTGAAAATGCTATTCCTGCAATGAGATCATCACATTTGTAAACAATTGTTTGATGTGTAAACCAGTACAATCTCTTGGGAAATCAATGTGGTAGTGTGTTATGATAATTCTTAAAAACAGTTTAACCATCTCTCCTACTCTATTGTGAAGAAATAATCAGCTGTGTAGACAAAAGCTTAACTACTAACATGTTCATGACATAATTATTTATAGTAGCAAAAAATTGGATATAATCTCTATGCCCGAAGTATGGGTTCAAAAAGCATGGCAATCCTTATGATGTATATCATGCAACTACTAATGGCAAATTTTCAGAGATGATTTAGTAACATGGGAAAATAACTACATTGAGTATTGGCTGTTAAAAGCAAGATATAAAGTTATATATAAGTATGACCTTATTTGAGTTATACATAATACATATGCATTGATATTCAATAAATATATTTATATTCATGTATTTATTTTTATATATTCATATTCATATTAAGTCCAAAAGGAAATAACAATCTCTAACAGTGAGTGATTATTTCATAGGTGATTTATCATATCCCTTTTTAAAAAAATGCAATTACTACTATGCATTTTCCAAGGATTCTAAACAGGTAATTGATTTTATAGTCAAACAATGTTAGTAATTTTAAAAATTAAGATTCTGAATGGGACTAGATCAATCTGGTTCTGTCATACCCTTTCTCTTTTGAGCATTTCATGATCCTTCCCTTGAATACCTCTCTCATATATAGGAGCTCTTTGAGTTTGAAATGGAAAAATCACTACTGATCCCATTTCTTAGATGTGCAAATTGGTACTTCAAATAAGAGTAGTGATTGGAGTGCATGGTTGTTCTGGAGCAAAAATGGGAATTGAAACATCTACTTAGATTCCTAGTGTTGTATATAGTCTAACCATCCACACTGCCATTAACTAGTTACATTTCTAATAAAAAGCCTTGGAAGGAAATCCACAGCAAAAGACCAAGGCTTTCCTTCTTATATTAATTAAGCAAATAAGAAAGTATTAATGAGAAAACAGGGCCAACCATAGGTACCACATGGACCCAAAACTGAGGCTGCCAGGAACTCCTTAAAGCTTTATATCCCAATTATATTCTTTCCCAATATAATGCAAACAAAATCTGAAAAAAAAAAAAAAAAAAGACAAAAGAAAGAAATAGAGAAAATAAATGATATTAGGCCTAGCCCATAATTTAAAAATTCATTCTATTAGGGAACTGATGCTGTAAAGCAAATTTCATTGGTGGAAAGTCCAATTTATTCACAAAATTGTATGAGAACATACAGCTTGGGGCTGTTTAAGCATTTTCTTTTCTGGCTTCATGAGTGTCTTTTGGAAAGAGAAAGGACACTGGGAAATCCACACATTTTTACTATCTCCAATACACTCTACCCACTTCCATCTCTAGGGTTGTGGATGCTACTGGAACCAAAGCATTTGATGCCACACTCAGAACAGACAGTGTCCCTGAGGGGAAAGACCATGGCCTGCCACGGCCTGCTTGAGAGCAGTGTTGCTGGAAAATGTCAGGTCCTAGTGGCTATATCACAAACTTACGTTTCCTACCCACCCCAGACTTTGCTCACCTTGAGACGCGTTTTAAAAATCAGCTGTTTTGAAATATAATTTACGTAACATAATTGACATAAAGTGCCCCCATTTTAAGTGTAGAGTTCGATGAGTTTTGTCCAATGTAATTACCCATGTAACTCCCAAACAAGATGTAGAATGTTTCCATTACCTTGAAAATGTCTTCTATGTGCCTTCTCCTCTGATCCCTTCCACCTCTGACATCAGGTAACTGTGATTTTTCTGTCACCATATAAATAGAATGTACTCTTTTGTGTCTGGCTTCTTTTTTTTTTTTTTCTTTTTTATCAGTATAATATTTTGTGATTCATTCATGTTGCACATATCACTAATTTATTTCTTTATAAATAAAATATAAATAAAAACTGCTCAGCAGTTTTCTCTTGATTGATATCACAGCTTGTTTATCTCTTCACTTGCTGATTGACATTTGTATTGTTTTCAGCTTTAAGGTATAATTTAAAAACTGCTTTAATATTGTACTTCACATTGTGAACTGTGACCTGGCTATGTTCACTTGTTAGTTATTGCAGGATTTAGAGAAAAGAGAGATGTGCCACTCACTCTCTTCTCTATTTTCATATTTCCATCCCCCAGTACTTTCTATCTTGTTTCCACCTAGTCTCTGTAGATAAGTTACTTTAGTTTATGGATTATTTTTTCCTGTATTTGTTTTGCACAAAATATCATCTGTATGCATATCCTTAAATCTTTTTCTTTCGTATGCACAGGGCTGTGTACTATAGATACTCTTTTGTATTTTGCTTTCAGTACTTTGATTTACTCCCGATTGTGGTTCACATTGTCCTGCTTCTTGGCATGTCTAGTAATATATATGTTTTGACACTAGATTGTGAGTATCTTGTTGTTTTTCTTTGGCAGGCAGTTTAAGTTACTTGCAAATCAGTTTGATCTCTTTAATGCCTCTTTTTAAGGTTTCTTATGGTTGGCCTGGAATCAGCTTCACTCCAGGGAGAAGTTTGTCCTATTCCTAAGGGATGATCCCTTGGATTGTCACCAGGGACTCTCAGTGACCAGACCTCAAATGTCTTTCCACTTTGTGTGAACACTGGGAACTGTTTCACTTACAAGTTCCTAATTATTCTCAAGGACTGGAACTCTACATGTGCACTGTTTACTTCTCTGCAAGATGCAAGTGTACCACAAGCATATTTCAGGAGATTTTCCCTCCTTTCTGCAACTCTAATGTGTTACTTCAGCCTCCCCAAAAACTAATTTCCATCTCCTTAACTCAGGCTGTGCTTGGGTTCTCTTTCGCTAGGCCCATAATTCAGAAATCACAAGCAGGTAGGAAAATGGTGTGATTATATGGCTGACCTTGTTTATTTCCTGTCTCTCAAGTTTTACAGGTTTGCTTTGCCCATTGTCCAATACATGAAACTAATTGTTATGTATATTTTGTCTACTTACCTAGTTGTTTCCTTCAGAAAAGTAAGTTAGATACTTGTTATTCCATCAGGTCTGAGAGCAGAAATTAGGCCATTCTTAGCTTTGATATCAAATTACAAGCACCAACCAATAGCCATTATGCCACCTCTGTACAACAAAGTAACAGGTGCTCATTCCTGAAGGCACTTTACCACCATCTTAAAATTATGGCAAAAAATATGCCAATCTATGAGGACTGTGAAGCAAATAGTACCCTTTGAGTTGTGCAAAGCACAGGCTACTCAACTATGAATCATGTCTCTGGAAGAATCTAGATGTTTCTGGAAGAATCTAGAAATAGAAAAATTGTTGCCACCACATCATGTAGAATTCTGTTTACAGAATAGAATGGAGCAATAATCTTACTTCTTAAATAGAAACTATTAAGTACCCACAAATAAACAAAACACCCACACAAAAGGAGAAAAAAAAAACCCAAATGGGTACACTGACTTGCTAAGTGTCTCAGTAGATGCTTGTGGGAAGCCCAAAGCAGCTGCTCTTAAGGCCAAAACTGAGGCCAACATCCCCACTGGACTCTCAGGGATCTGCCAGACCAAAAACACACAAAAAAGAGGAAGCAAACGAACCCAACAAAAGATCCCCTGCCTTTTTGCACCCAGTAGATGCTGATGGTAGGCCAGAGCCACAGCTGACGAGAGGGCCACAAATGAGGCTAGGTCCCTAAGGAGTCTACCACACCAAGGCACAGCCACACACACTATAAAGAAAACCAGCAAACTTTAAAAGGTGCAATGGCTCTTTACATCCTAGTGAATGCTGGTGGGAGGCCTAAAGCTGCTTCTGCCCAAAGGATTATAACCGAAGCCCACATCCACACTGGTCCCTCAGGGAATCTCCCAGACTGACTTTGACCTCCAACCCTGGCTTTTGGAGGACAAGGTTTCTTCTGTCCACCCTGGACCTAGCTAGCCGCTCCCAGAATCTGGGCTATGTCACCACTGAGGAATGGGGACTGGATGCTGGTTCTTGCTTACCCACACTTACAAAAGCTGAAATCTTGGTAGCCTCTCCCTTCATCTGACACTCCTGTGGTGGTTCTAAATGTCCAAACTGGGTTCGGGGTTACCACCTAGGTAGCTACAATCCCTTTTTCCAGATCAATCATTTTTCTGCTGGAGAGAGTAAGCTGTAAAACTTCCTATTCTGCCATTTTGCATCTGCCTAATAGGCTGATAACATTAAAAGGTTTATTTTTAATTGCTGATTTAAATAGGGCAAAGGAAGGAAGGAATTTAAAGGATTATGGGAAGTTTCTTTGAGATGATGCAATCAAATGCTTGTGTTGAATTTGTTGCTTGAAACCATTGGTAGCTAGAAGGTCTTGAATATTTGAAGTATTTGAATTGTGTTGTAAAAGAATAAATATAGTGTCTGAAAATAGTGGTTGGCTTTCTCTGTAATCCTGGCACAATATCTGTCCATAGGTTACTGCTTCGCCTGTTGCCTGGCACATGGTATTTGGTCTTAAAAACTCCTTTTTGGTCTGTTATAGAACTTAAATGATGCCATGTTAATGCTGACTTGGCAAAGAATCAGAAATTCCTTGAGACATCAACTACCATCTCTAGGCATCAGATAATGTCTTGAGGCCCCATGTAAGTAAGCATTTTGTCTAGCTAAAATGGGGCAGTAGAGTAAAAAAAAAAGTCTAGATTTTCAGTGTGTTGTTCTTTTGCTGTGGCATTCCTGCCAGTGCGGGGTTCTCTTGTGATCTGGAGCAGAATCCCAGAGTCTCTTGAGCCCAGTCTGCCAGGATCCAAGTTTCCCTCTTTTGCTCCCTTCAGCACAGATCTGGAAGCTGAAGAGGAAATTTGTGTATTTTTGTTCTGCATTGTGCTCAAATCCACATCATTTGATGGTCTGAGTCTTCGTAGTAGTGGGTGTTAGCAATATTGGACACATGCTTTTGAAGTTTTATCTTTCCATTTGAATCATTACATTATGGTGCTGTCTCATTAGGGAGAAGGATGATGAGTTTTCAAAGAGGAAATAATCATGCTTTAATATTTCTTTCTGGAAAGAATTCTAAAACACTGGGTGATTATTATCAAATGATGCATACAGGTGCTTATTTTTAAAAAATGGTCATGAGAAAAGTTCTTTTCAGCTGGATCTCTCCAGGCTTATTAATATGTGATTCAATCATTTCTTAAATATTCCTCATTTATACTTTTCTGGAAATTAGAGTGGTACATCTTATGAAGAGAATAGAAATACAATTTGAAATGATAAATACACTAGATGGATTTAAAATTTCTTTCTTCTGCTTCATATCAATAAATATGAAAAAATAGTTTTATAATAGTGAGTTAAGTGGTTATAGAGTATCCTTATTTCATATAAAACAATTGCAGATAATTGAAATTTTATTCTCCTGTTAACTTGACTGTTATTTTTAAAGGTAGCTTTACAAAATGTTAGAATTATGATATGAACAAGTGTCCTGATTGGGAGGACTGTGTGTCCTTACATCAGATGCTGAATTAAATGAGTATTTCCCAAGGATTCCTCAAAAAGTAGAGAGCAAAGTATGCAAAGGTGGTAGGTTAGCAATTTAATCAGTCAAGAAGAAAAAACATGTATGTGTTGTAATACAGTGTTAAAATTTCACGATATCATACAGTAATAGAACTTTTAAATATAATTATTTTAATCTAGAAAATAGGACTAACATAAATATCACTTACAGAAAATTATCCAGGGTTCTGAGGGAGAAAAAAAATTACATCATCTGATAGGCAGAATAATGGCCTCCCAAAGATGTCCACATCCTAATCTTTCAAAACTTGCAAATACGCTATCTTACATGGAAAAGGGGACTTTGCAAGCGTGATTAAGTTATGAATTTTGATATGAGGAGATTATCCTGGATTATCTGGATGGGCCCAATGTAATCACACAAAGGTCCCTAAAAGTGAAAGGACAGAAAAGAAAGTAAGAAGTAGATGTGACTATGGAAGAAAGCTGGAGTGATGTGATGTGATGTGCGAAGGATTTAGCCCATTATTATTTATTTGAAGATGGAGGAAAGGAGCAATAAGCTGAGGAATGTGGATAGTCTTTAGAAGCAGAAAAAGGCTAGAAAATAGTAGGAAATTGAGTCTCCCATAGAGCCTTCAGAAAGGAATGCAGCCTTTTGGAAAAGAAGCAGTGATAACTGTGTCATACTTCTAATGCACATAACTGTAAGAAGAACAACTGTGTGTTGTTTTAAAGCACTCGTTTTGTAGATCTTTTGTTACAACAGCAATGGAAAACTTATATATAGATTTTAGAACCTGGAAGAGGGATGCTGCTGTAACATATAACTAAAAATGTGGAAGTGGCTTTGGAGTTGAGCAATGGGAATAGACTGGAAGAATTTCGAGGAGCAACTTAGAAAAAGTTTTGATTTCCTTGAACAAACCTTCATAGAAATTTAGATGTTGACAACTCTGCTAGTGAGAATTCAGAAGAAAATGAAGAGCATGGTACAGAAACATATATTGCTTTATAGAATACTTAAATCGTGAGGAATAGATTGTTAGTAGAGATACAGATGTTAAAATCATTGCTGTTGAGGAATGAAATGGAAAAGATGACAATGTTATTGAAAACTGGAGAACAAAATATCTTTGTTATATAGTGGTAGAAAGCTTAGTGGAATTCTGTACTGCAATTATGTGGAAACAGAACTTATCAATAAACAGTATTTAACTGAGGAGCTTTCCAAGAAAAGTGCAAAGGGATGGCCTGATTTCTTCCCTCTGATTATAGTAAAATGCACGAAGAAAGATGAGTTGAAGGAAGAACTGTTAAACAAAAAGGAACCAGGACTTGATGTTTGGGAAATTCTCAGCTTAATCAGATTGCAAAAGCCACTAACATTAGGAAATGTTCATTGTCAGAAAAGTGTTCTGTAGAGAAAATCCAAGGGTATGACTGGAAAACTTTTGCTAATACCTCAGAAAGATCTAAAGGTCAGACTGTTCAGTCACAAAAAGGTTCTTTGAAAAGATTAAATGTGTGACTCACAAATTCCTCCTAGTCTTCTCAGCAGAAGCCAAAATTAATGATGGGCTTATCTAGGACAGATCTGTAGAGGAGTCTCTTCTATAATGGAGTAAATCCCTAATATATACACATCCTACAAGGTTCTTAAGAATGTTATACCATCAAAAACACTGCCAACTTGGATTGAACAGGATAGAGAAAGGATGAAATGAACAAAGGCTGTTGGTCCTCCCAAATTCTATATGCAAGAAACATGCTGATAAAACTATTCTATTTCAAATATATGATAGCTTTCATGAAAACAGAAGGATGATCCCCAGGGCAGAATTGTAAGTCCAGAGGGCAGAACCATGAGCCCAGAGGGCAGAGCTATAAATCCAGGGAGTGGAAGTCTGAAACAAAGAAGATTATTTCTAGGCCTTGAAACCTTATGGAGTTTGCCCAGTTGGATTTTGAAATTGATGGGGACCAGTGACTCCTATTTTCCCTCCACTAGATTGTACTTTGAATACTAATGTCTATAAGTGTTATCCTATGTCAGTCCCACCATTGTGTTTTAGGAGAAATTATTTTGTTTTCTAGTTTTACAAGTTCACAAAAGGAGAGGGATTTTGCCCTAGGGTGGATTATTCTCAGAGTCTTACACATAACCAATTTAGATTTTGATGATGAGGTTTGAGATTTTTCTTTTTTCAGGTGGTACCGGGAATTGGGGATTGAACCTGGGACCTCATACATAGGAAACAGGCACTCAACCACTGAGCTACACCCACTCCCTGATATTTGAGATTTTTTAAACTAATGAGATTTATATTTGATTTTGGACTTTGAGTTGATGCTGTAATGGATTGATATTTTGGGGCATCTTGGAATGGGGTGAATGTATTGTTCAAGTGAGGCAGACCAGGGGGTAGACTATGATATAAAGAATAATGTCCACCACCCCCTCCATCCCACCTCCAAGATCTCCACAGCCTTATCCCTGGAACCCATGAATATTTTATAGTAAGTAACAAAATGGGCTTTGCAGATATGATAATGTTAAGTACCTTGAGCTGGAAAGATTATCCTGGTTTATCCCAGTGGGTCCAGTGTAGTTACAAGGTTAGTTAAAAGTAGAAGAAGAATGGAACCCAACAAAGACATGTTCTTTTTTTTTTAAAGATTTTATTTATTTATTCATTTATCCCCCCCTTGCTGCTTGTCCTCGCTGGGTCAGCTAACCACGCCATGCGGGCAGGCTTGCCTTCACCAGGAGGCCCCGGGAACCGAACCCGGGGCCTCCCATATGGTAAACGGGAGCCCTACTGATTGAGCCACAGCCGCTTCCCGAGACATGTTCTTAATCTTAATCTGCATCCCTGTGGATGTGAACCCTTTTGTAAATAGAAGCCTTTGAAGATGTATCATCAGTTAAGAAGTAGGATGATTTGTGAATAAGATCTTCTAAAATCCTTCTGGCCAAATTGAACGAGAGTAGGCCTTAATCCATATGACTGGAGGCCTTTTTCAGAGAGGAAATTGAGACAGAACCAGAGGAGCCAGAAATCAGTGGAAACTGGAAGAGCAGACACAAGGAGAGAGTGCCATGTGATAGGAGGCAGAGATGCAAGCCAAGGAAACCCAAGGATTGTGGCAAGCTAGCACCAGATTGCAGTGAGAAAGCATGGCTTTGTTGATGCCTTGATTTTGTATTTCTAGCCTCTAGGTGAAACCGTGAGATAATAAATTTCTGTTGTTAAACAACCCATTGTGCAGTATTTGTCATAGCAGACTGGCCACTTTAAGATATATGCATAAGAGATTCAGAGGGAGATGTGACTATGGAAGAAGGCTATTATGATGTGATGTGAAAATAACTCATCTCACTGTTGCTGGCTTTGAAGATGGTGGATGCAGGTCATGAGTCAAGGAATGTGGACAACTTCTAGAAGCTGGAAAAGGCAAGAAAATGGATCCTCCCCTTGAGACTCCAGAAAGCAACACAATCCTGCTGACACCGTGATTTTAGCTCCATGAGGCCCATTTTGTTCATCTGACCTCCAGAACTTTAGGATAATAAATTTGTGTTGTTTAAAGGCTCTAAATTTGTGATAAATTGTTACAGCAGCATTAGAAAACTAATACTCAGGAACCAGAGTATATTCGACTTATTCGTTTTGGGTTTATATTTTGGGAGCTGGTGAAATCATCTGTAGTTGAAAGTGAATTAGAGAAGCATCAGTTTGTTCCAAGAGAAGACGGAACTCTAAAACTTAGATTTTTAATTTACTTTTCAGAGAATTAGGAGACCTATGGAAGCCAAGTTTTGCAACTAAAATTTAGAGAGTTATGAATTTCTAAGGGCATGTAAATATTTTGAAATGTCATTTCAGTTGTTTCCTGTAAATGTAACTTAAAGCTCAGAAGATATTGATTTTACTATATATTCACATATAATTTCACAAAATTACATTTTGTGCCTTTTAAATAAGGTTGTAGATAAAATTTCTTTGACAATACACCTTTAGTATACAACTATTTAAAAAACAAACAAAAAACCCAACTAATTCAGCCTAGAAAGTTTATCCTGTGCCTGTCCCTTTAAATTTTGTTGACTTCAGAAACATGCTTGCATATACTTTGTAGAACGAAAATTACATCACATACTCTTCTTTCTGGTTCATTTGTTGTTTTGCAAATTCATGCTTTTACTGGACTCATTGTCATTATGAGAGGTTAGTCTTTTCTTTGAAAATTTTCCCTATATACTTTTATTATACAGAAAAGTTGTAAATAATTGCTTTGGAAACTTGATTTCAAACACAGTACTATAATACTAATATACACAAAAGGATGTCCTTTTAATCGAATAGAGAGTATTGCTATAATCTAGAACTCATTGTAAGAGTGCCACATATTATTAGTTTCCCTCTGGCATATATGAAATATTTACCTTTCAAGGATCTACCATTGTAGCTCTCTGAATGTATAATACATCTATACATTGGCAATAGGGAACAATACATGAATAGTATAATGGTAAACAACCAGGAAGTTAGATTCTTCATGGCTTTATATGGCTTTACAGCTTTCCTCAAAGTCAAACTGCATACAGACTTTATTTTTCCATTTATTTCTCTATCCTTGTTATGCTTCCAAACTGTTCATATACTTACAATTAATTGGCTTAGGAAAAAAAATAATGTTAATCAGTTGATTAAATTAGGGGGTCAACAATGAGTGAATTGGGTCTTTTTTTCAGATTTGGTTCATTTCAGGCTCAAGAGTTACTTGTTCTGCAGTAACTCTTACCTGCAAATATTTCAGAGTGAGTAACCGTATCTGAGTTCACTAGCTGTTCTGAAGCAATAACTTGGACCATCCACTCAGTCTATGACAATGATGAGCATTGAAAGGCAAAGAGTTTGACTCTTCATTTCACAAATTTAGTGTCTGTGCATGAGTATGGGGAATTGTGCCTACCTGCACTGCCCCATCCATTTCATAAATAAAGCAATACAAAATCAAGAATCCCAATTCCTCCAGTCAAAAGTTCATTTCTATTCATTAGAATTGTGGTTACTATACAAATATTTTAAAGTGTCTGTAGTGGGAGCAGAGCAGTTGGCTTCCTTAGTATTGACTCCAGTATTGAGTCAAAGATTAGTTTTCCCTACTAGTTTATAATTAGGGAGGATTCTAGAACTTTTACTCTCATCATCTATATTGATAAATTTCCAGAAATGCATCGTAAATATACTTATTTTGGGTTTCTAGCCTTGCCAAAAGAGAAAATAGAAGTCTCACGTGACATATTCCATCATAAAATTATTAAAGCTTGGACAGTCAATCAGCTAGCAAATATTTATTGAAAGCACGCTAGGTCATCATGAATCATGATATAAAATATGGTCCATGCAATTAAGTGTTTTCATTTAAATTTAAATGAGACATTAACATTTCTAATCAGAATTAATTGCTTTATTGCAAGAAGCTATAATAGGTACCACAGGAATTCGTGGGAGGTATTACATGATGGACTGGGAGAATGTTGTTTCAACTGAGTCTTGATGGATTTAAAACATTGATAAAAAGGGGGAAATATTTCCGGGGAGAAGAAAGAAGAGGAACAAAAGTGTGACATAAAAATGGATATGGTGTGAATAGTGACTATTGGTATGATGATTTGAGTGAAATGAGAGAATGTTAGAATAAAGAATCTTGACTTTGACATTAAAGAAAATTAGAATTACTAAGAATGAAAAGGGTTTATCAATATTTATTTAATATAGATTATTAAATAGAAGAATTATATGATCTTTTGATGACACATTATGGTCCTAATTTATGGGCCACTAAGATTAAGAGACAAGGTTTTCTATTCTAATGTGTAAAGAATATTCTTGCTGTTCTATTTAACAAATACCCAGTAAAGCATCAGGGAGCATGCGGTCATAAATTTCCTATATGATTCCACACCTTATGGAGTCCAGATGAGCATTAGAAAGCAAGGCTGCTTCTTCTCTCAATTCAAATACTCTACTATCTAAAGCCACATATTGCCCAAGCTAATTGCTAATTGTATGAAGAGCCTTGCATTTTATTAATACTATGTGCCAAGCTTTGTAATAGGCATTTTTTTTACATCTAATATCTAATATTTTACATTTAATATCTAACATTAAATTACATTTAATCCACTTAAAAATTTTTAATAGTTAGTATTAGCACACATTCAGGAACCAGTCAAGAAATTAGAAGCCACACTAAGTAATTCAATTGAGAGAATTTAATATGGCAACTGGTACACAGTTATTGGTTGGCCAAATGAGCAAAAACTGAAAATGGAGGAATCCCAGGAAGCAGTTACCACTGCTAAATCTGGGGGAAAAAATGGAAGATTTTGAGATTATCAGAATGTAGATGCTCAGTTGATGGGTACTTAGGCCTGAGGTCTTAGACTTCTAAGACAAGTCATGCCTATCTGATGCTGCTACCTGTGAGGGACCACGAGCCTTGGTCTATGAGTGCCAATAGAAGCTAAAAATGGGGGCCAGCTATTACTGCTGGAGAAAGATCCATTGAAAGGAAAAGTACAGGAGAAGTGCAAGCAAAAGGGAGAAGGACGGGCTTTCCCCTTCCCCTTCTTCTGCATAACCAAACGAGAAGCCAGCTGTGAAAGAAGAAGTGAAGTTTGCAGAGTTACAGCCCCCGGTCATACAAAGCAGAGTGTAGAGGGGCAAGTTAGGAGCTGAGTGATATAACGCATTATCCAGCACAAACATTTTACTCATAAATGTATGATATCCAGAAAAAACTTAGCAACACACCTGGGGCAAACAATTAATACATGACACAATGAGAATTTGAACTCTGGGTTGTGTCGCCACAGCCCTTCTCTGCTATGCTTCCTTCCCTTTTAACAGTTGTCCTTGATGGAGGGAATGTTCTCATGAGAATACTATTATTATAGGATTCAGACACTAAGCCCAGGACCCCATCAGGGGGTCTAACAGCATCAGGCTACACCGGTATCAGCATTGGCAAGGTACCTAGCTTCAGCCACCTTGCCAACTCCTGGCAGGTATTAGGTGCCATTTGGCAAAGTCTTTTGAGGTTATGCTTGGCTGGAGACGGTTGAGCAGTGACTCTGAGCCCGAAATAGAGAAAGAGATTTGTTCACCACCTCTGGGTTTCTTCTCCCACATCTGGAGTGAACATATTCATAACACACTTCACATGCCATATAATGTGGTCCTAAATACCACATATAAAAACAATTTTTGAGAATGATGTCTTTTAAGGAAATACTCTAGCCAAATTATATCTATAATGCTAGAAGAGTAGAATGTGTATTTTTATTGTTTGTCAGAGTGTACAAGTGCATGAATTTTGCCAATACTCTTAAAATATAAGAGCAGGGCAAGTTTTAACTAAGTTGCTTTTTAAAATTCGTATGTATAAATGAAACACAACTTCAGACAACTTGAAACACCCTCACTGGAGAAATGTTAATGAGAGGTCTTGGCACCTAAGAATCATTTTGAAAAATTTCCCACTCTCAAGGATTCTTTTCTTTCTAAGTGCTATTCTCAAATAGCAAATGGAAAATTCATGGTATCTGAAAGGTTAGATTATTTACTTTATCACCCTTATTAAAGCAACTCTAAGAAAAATAGTTTAACAATTGCCCATTTATAAATGTGAAGGTTTAAATGAAACACAGAGTTAGGATTTCAAGTCAGGGAAAATTTTCATAAGCAATAACAGTCAAAATATGTTTGCCTTCACAGTTGGTGGAAATGTGTGTGGTAGAACATTTGAGACAAGAACATGCATTCAAGCCACATGCATTGCACATTTTCAGTCAAAAGAAAAAACATTTATAAATCAAGTTGAATATTTACTATTTTAAAGTTACTAGAAAGTAATTTCTCAGAAGTTATCCCAGTTGCTGCTGTACAGAATTTTTTAACTTTTTTATTGTTTAAGTCAATACCTTAAAAGTTCCAAGGAATAATATTTATTATTATTATTAAAAATGTTTCTTCTCATCATTTTTCCAAAATTCTTAAGTACCGAAAGCCCTTTTAGAAACTGTTTTCTTTTGGGATTCTCACTGAGCCACTGACTCATTGGAGAAAAACTACTTCAACACCAAAAACAAATAAAGTCAATTAATAAATGCTGTGGCTGGATGATTGGTCTCAACGTCTAGAAGCTTGTATTTAGTCCAGTATAACCACAGATTTGTTCAGATGCCAGAATAAAGATACCTTTCTTCTCAACATATTATTGATCTGACTGATCTATAGTCCAAGTACTATTTGAAAGTCCATGAGCTATATGGATTCCTATACAATTTTCTTTTTAACTATCCAAGGAGGGTAGTTTGGATTTTTTAATTAGTATTTGTAGTGTACTTCAAATTCCACTAGGAAAGAGACTCTGGCTACAAAATACAGAAAGTATAGGTGTTTACATAAGAAGTTTATAAAACAGTTTCATTTCAAGTCGTTTCCTCCCCCCACCCCCCGCTTTTTTTTTTTTTTTTTTACTTTATTGACCGACAAGTTTCCTCTGCCCATATAGACATTTTAAAACTCTTGCTCTACTTTTATGTTATCCCAGTAGTTTATATTCATTTTCTTAAATTTTTTTGTGTAGTCAGTTGTTGGACCTCATGTATTTTTATGGAAACAAGTTCAAAATTAATCTTCTGATTCCAGGGACATAGCCTGATCTGCAGTTAGGTCAAATGAATGATAAAATGAATGGCATGAAAAGCTTTATATCTGGATCATGAAAACTTAAGAAATCAGTCTTTGTTTATAAATAAAGAAATAAAGATGACTAAAATAAATTATTGAACTGGATGTCCGCAATAGAAAAATCTATGTCAAAACAAGATTTGTGACCTAAGTTTATTCATTACCATGGTCTGTGATAAGTTTGGGCTCATTTGCATCTTTGAATGACTGGGTAAACGTTGGAAACCATAAAAGTATTTATTTTATGTACATACAAAGTAAGTGCTTACATACATGTATGCTCTCACACACATAAAGTTAGACAAACCTACACACACACCAAACAATCTCATTAATTATCATTATAAAACAACACCTCAGTTATTGGAGGAGTTGCCATAGTTCTGGCTTCTTGCAATGCCAGGATTTCAATGTGCATATGGCATGCCAAGAAAAAGCTAAGTGCACACACACACACATACCTCTGAGGTCATGGTTACCTTTTGATCAGAGCGTTTGCAATATATCCAAAGCCCTGAGAGAAACCGTAAAGTTTGATAAACATTTGTAGGTCTGACAAACTTCCAAGCTTCCTGGTAGGAATACTTTGTGTTCTTTTCCATCCTGCCCCAGAGGAGAGCAGTGGTTTATGGACAAGCTCCTAGGCAATTAGAATTCCATAATTCAAATTAATAACCCTATAAAACACTACAGATTATGTACTTGGTTTTTTAAACTATAACCAAAGTTCTATTCTGATAGCAATTTTGAAATTACTTGGAACACATCCCAGGCTTGCTATATATATATATATATTTTAAGTTAAAGACATTTGAAATTAAAGTAAAAATTTCATATAATGAGCAGATTTTTAAAAAAAATTTCCAATTCGATTTTCAGATTAGTAGGACATGGAAAATATTTGCCTTCACTGTTTTACTTTACTGGAAAGTGGATTTTAAGGTCATGTTTTTCTCATACTGACCTTTTCTAAGTAGGGAAAGGGAAATGGCAGGAGGAGAAAGGAACACAACTTCATTTTATCATGTTCTTGTTATGCTTCATCACATTGTCTAGTGAAATGAATAAATAAATTAAGTTTTTGGTTTCATATGTTGGATCTCATGTTTTATAGATTTCCATACTTTTAATTTAACAGGGCAGTTCTTTCCATTAGAAGATGGGTCTCATGAAAGGAAATTCTATTATAGAACAGTGTGCAAGTTTAATTTTCACTCAATTTAAAAAGAATACTTGGGAGAGTAGTGCATTGAAGCACAAGAAAATGATTAGTTGGGGTTCCTTTTAAACAGAGGAGCCAAGTGTGTGAGAAATGGTGTCTCTGGGGCAAATAAAACAATCAAATAGCTGGAAATGGGGTTGCCTGCTTCGCATAAATGACCACTCTGCTCTACTTTCAGCCCTCTTGCCTTTATTTAATGACCATCTCTCCTTTTCTTGAGGCGACAAAGGAAGAAGGATTGGAGGTAGAGGGAGGAGGAGGGCTTTAGCCAAGTAAGACAAGGCCCACAGAGAAATGCTTTTAAGGACTTTCTACAGTTTCTCACAAAGAGAAAAGTCAAGTCTGCAAATGAGGCAAAGGTTTCCTTTCCAGTTCTAGCCTTTACCTAGCCTAGGGGTCCTTAAACTTTAGCACCCATCAGAATCACCTGGAGGACATGTTAAAACACAGATTGCTAAGCCCCACCTCTAGAGTTTCTGATTCTGGAGGTCTGCGGTAGAGACTAAGACTTTGCATTTTTAACAAGTTCCCAGATGCTGCTGCTGGTCATCTTGGATCCACACTTTGAGAACCAGTGACTCAGTGCTTGTAAAGGACTAAATGGCTCCATATAAAGAAAAGGCATATACACATACAAATATGAATAAATTAGGTTCCCATTCATTAGTTGGGTATGTAACCATAATTGAAGACTGCAATCTAAATGTTCAGTTAACTTTCAGTTGCAGGAAAACATATCCGTATACATTAAATCTCCCCCATTTATCCTAATACCTCACTCCAAGTCATTAGCTTTGCAAAGCTATTTGTGTTCTCAGTTGTCATATTAAAGGTGAGGATTATTGAAAGAGGCAGTAGGAAAGCCATTGAGAGATGTTAATTGTCTAGAAATCTTATTAATGTGGTTGGTATTATCTGAATACCACAGATCTGAATGAAAGGATAAAGAACCAAGCTTTGGAAGGACAGGCACCAAAATAGCCTGGGCTCTTGACAGCAGGCAACAATGGTTTGGATGAATGATTTCCAATGTTGGTAGTAATTTCATATTTTGGTTAAGAAGAAAATTCCAGAGAGAACATGCTCAATTAGCTTAGCTTTGTTTAAGTGTCTACCTGTTTCTTCAGGTACCTTGACTTATAATTTCACTGGACTATGGGCACTGGGGGAATAATAACTCTCCTCCAAAGAGTGGGGAGTTTTCACAAAAAGAAGAGGAAATAAGATCCTGGGTGGCCACATATGTCCACCAAATCATTTGTGAATCTTCTGCTGAGTGTAGGAACTCTTTTCTAAAGGACAACTCTGAATGCTATCCTAGAACCACTAAGTTGGAAAACAGTGGAAAATAACCTTGCCAGAGGCTTTCTTTAGGTAACTAAAACAGTGCTTATTACACTTAGCCCCACCAAAGTAGAAATGGGAATCCATGGGAAACTTCCGGTGTTTTTGAAACCTACTCAAAATTATGTATTTTCCCTCAGAACTGAAATGTCACGTTTCTTTGCATGGGTGCAAATACATACATACATATACATATATATATATATATATATATATATATATATATATATACACTCACCTTAAAAAGAATTTTTTTTTCTCATCAACTCTTTGATATGTAGCATTGTTTCCAAATGTTGACAAATTTTCAGTAGTTCCATCCTATATCACCCATTTCAGAGACACAGGAAACTCTTTTTCAGTTACTCTTTGCTCAGTAGTTCAAGATGTATCCTTTTTATAATTCAGCTTTCCTTAAAAAATAATCAGCTTAATGTATCATGTTTCATGGGAATTTCATAAGACTTGAAATGTACTTGAATCAACTATTCACTTTCATGTAGGCAAAAGACTACACAATGATTTCTAGGAATTATCAGGCTTTAAAATAAAGGAAATATGTGATTAAAAAAAAAGAATGTATATATACATATATACATAGACCCAAATCACAACTCTTTTCTTTTACTGATATGTAAGTTATGTTGTAATAATCATTGAGGAAAACTTACAGAATGTTGCCAAAGAGATGGTTCGAGGTACTGTATATACAGACTGTTGGAAATTTTATGAATTCTTCATACATTTGAGTCACATGATAGGGCTGACAGTTCTTGCTCTACTGGGCATTGTCTTTTACTATCTCTGGCATATACTCATCAGAGGACTCTTTTCAGTGAAGAAAGATGAATGATGATGTTATTCTTATCTTTAACAAAACATTGTAAACATCATTACTTTAATTGAACTAAAATGTTCAAATACCTTATCATCCCCACAAGCAATTCTCCTAATCCAGCTCTCAACGTGCATTTTACTTGCAATGATCTTGTCACACGCAGTTACAATCTGGACAGTTTCTTCTTGCAATTATTGATTAAGATAAACCTTGAAAAGTATCTGTTAGATAAGCCAATTTTGTTAAACACCCTTTATCATTGAAGGCAGAATGAATTAGTTAATATTATCCAAAAGTTAACCCTTTGTTAGATGTCTTAATTCCCCTTCTCCAATGAGGGAAATAATCATTGAAGCCATCATTAAGACATTAGGATTCCCCTACTGTGCATCTGGATTGTAATTTTCCAGATTGAGCTAGAGTTTACTTGTGTAGTGAGTTTTCAAAGTCATTTCCTATTGTTTTTTTAAACAAGTTTTTCAAAGCATTGGGCTTTTTAAAAGTAAAAGTTTCCATTTTTACCACCCCATTGAACACACTGATAAAATCAAGAGGCATATTGTTTGAGGTGAATATTCTTGGTAAATGATACAGTGGCTGCTGGGTCATTCAGAATGAGCGATGTCCTTGATGCGGGTTACCACTGCCAAAGTTTCATATGGGTACCTTTTTTCAGCTTGGCTGCCTCTTTTTGATCCAAAATAGATTTAGCCATGCCTTTAGCATGAGATCCATCAAATATTCTCCTACAGCATGTGCATCTTTTAAAGTATTTTTGAAAATGACCTTGAAATTAACTTTGAATGATATTTTATTTGCCCATTTGTGTTTTTATTGAATTACTTCTATCAAAGTCTTCTTTCTGTTTGTTTAGAAAAGAATCTGGTGAGTATTCTTAAAATGGTGCTAATTGAATTTGAAATGCTGCTGCAAAAGTGATATCAGACCATTTTGTCTCAAGGTTTTCTAGCAAAAAGTTTCTCAGGTTTTAGGTTCATTATTCCTCTACAATAAAAACCTTATCTTAAATAAACATCAAAATATATTTTGTTTTGCTGATGTTTATTACTTATGAGGCAGTGATGATTTTCTTAAATATCAAAGTTGTTACTGGGAATCTCAGGAACATCATGTCTGAGGCAACTCTCAATACTTGTGATTTTTTGAAATTTTGTTTCATAATCTTGAGTATTATCACAGATTTCAAAATTCTGGTTAAAACTTTCTGTTTAAGTAAATAATCCATATGCCCATCTCAAATATAATTAAAAATGACTACTCTTTTAAGAGAAACCAAGAATGATACTATAATAATAAAAACCAGCTTTTATGGTTATTTTGTGAAAATGTGAAACTCACTGTGGTGGAAATTATTACTACATTTAATTGTGGCTATGTAAATATATCCACATCATAGACTGAAATATTTAACTTTGTGTTCTTCATTTCTCACTTCCTTACTTTTGACCTTTCCTAATTAGTGACAGGCATCCACATTGCTTCCAGGAGAAGAAAGTTTTTTTATTTTTTAATGGTGGGATTTAAAAGAGCTCCCAGTGTTCAGCTTTGTTTTTCTTTTAACATCTGGAACAGGGCTTTTGAGAATCAAAAGGGGGGAACCTTAGGGAAACAAGTGTTCAATCCATGTCAGTGGAATTAGGAAAAGAGGAAGACCCAAGGAATCTACCTCAGAAGGTGATATGGCTTGAGGGTGACTGGGGTAGAGGAGAGGAAAGGGGAGAAGTCAGAGGTGGAAGAGGATCAGTCCATGGAAAGAATCATGGTCAGCACTAGGAAACTCATTTACACTCAGTTCCAGGAAGCTGTCTGTATGCTCCACCAATTCCTGTGGATCATCTATGGCTCTTTGAGAAAGTCATTGGTTTCAAACCTGTGGGCTGTGCACTTTTCATTTATAGCAGCTAGCATGTCACTTGTGGATCATCCAGCAGAGGGCAGCTTACCTGCTCTGAAACTTTGCTGAGCCCTGATCAATATGCCCTTCTAGATACATTTTTAGCCAACTCCCCTTTTAGCAGCTCAGGTAAATAGAGAGTAAGGCTCTTTAACAACTAAAGAAACATAGGTGAGTATAAAAGTATGTGGCAGAAAATTTTAAAATTGTGAAAGCCATCCTCATTATATAAAACATTTTATTGAATGTAATAGTGGCAGGAAGGGTGAATATTTGTGTGTATGTGTATATATATTCAAAAGTAAGAAAGCAAGATCCTTGTTTGTAAGCTAACATTAGTCTATAAAATAAAAGGAAAGCCTACATGGGTTGCCAATTAGAATTCTTGGCAAATTTCTATGTTGCAGCTTCCCCGTTTGGACAGACAAGAATCATCCTGGGGAACCAGTGACATTAGCAAAATCTGGTCTTGTCACAGCAGAGTTCCAAATTCAGGATGTAAATGGCATGCTGAGTTTCTAATTATCACAAAATTACTAGATTTCCTATTTAGTCACAGCATTCTAAACCATTCTATTTGTTGAGCTTTCATGAGAAGCAAAAGATTAGCTGACGTGCTCTTCCCCAATTTTGTGGTAAAATTAATGTTCTAGGTACACAAAGGATGCTTCTTCTATGGGTTGTATATCTCATCTTAGAGTACAACACCAGGGGATACACATCCCCAATTGAAGAAGAACCTCCTTTTGGTTCCATATCATCAGTTCAATTTATGGAGAATGTACAGGTTAAGATGCAGATATTTGTATAAGTATCTTGAGTAGAAATATATATTTGTAAGACATTTTTACCAAGTAAAATTCTAGAAACATTTAACATAAATCTCATTTGAAAATGAATCTTATTTGGGCAGGGCTAATGACTGAAGACAGAAAAATAAATGGATCACATGATTTTCCAGTCCATAAATTGTAAAGTCAATATTCTTGTTTCTTAACCTAGGATATACACTGCTTATGTGATTTATTTAGTTCCCTGAATGTCTTAATGCTACCCATATTTTATTGTCCTGTTAAAATGTTATGTCCACAAAAGACACTTCCTTGATCCCCCTGGCTGGAAGTAATTACTCATTCCTCTATTCTTATATGGAATGCTATTTGGTATTTTTCACATGGCACATTCCTTTCTAATTCACATTTTATGTATTTATATGTAGCCTGATTTATTGTATTAGCAGGAAAGGGCCTTGAGTACAGGGGCAATATGTTACCTGATTTTGTATCCTCCAGACATAGGGGATAGCAAAGGTTTTCTGTAAAGGAACTTATAATATATATTTTAGGTTTTGTGAGCCACATGTTGTCTGTATCCCAAATTCTTCCTATTTTTTTTGCAACTCTTTAAAAATATAAAAAACATTCTATTTTAACCACAGATTAGCTGTGGGCTGTACAAAGGCAAGGTGTCACAGAGATTTGGCCCATGGGTTATAATTTTCTAATATTTGCTTCAGCATATTTAGCAATGCACCTAATAGAAAATAAATTAATATTTTGGATATTTAATAATAATAATAAATAACTATTAAGTAATATCTTGGATGCCATGGCTAGTCTTCTATGTCTTCTTGGCTAGGCTATAGAACAATTTTTAATCAACATTAATCTGGGTGTTACTGACAAGATATTTTATAGATGTGGTTAATATCTGCAATCAGTTGATTTTAAGTAAAGATTACCTTTGCTAATGTGGATGGGCTTCACCAAATCAGCTAAAGGCCTTAAGAGTGAAAACTGATGTTTCCCAGAGAGGAAGAAATTCTTTCTCAACACTGCAACATAAAATCCTGCCTAAATTTCCAGCCTAATAGCCTGCCCCATAGAGTTAGGTCTCAAGACTAAAACATCAACTCCTGTCTGAATTTCCAGTCTGCAGCCTGCCCTACATATTTCAGACTTGCCAGCCTTGACAATCATCTGAGCCAATTCTTTAAAATAAATCTCTTAATAACATAATTATATATTAATATATAATTACATAACTATATATTATAAGAATATATATAATTTATATATAATATATGTATATATACACACACACACACACTGTTGTTTCTGTTTTTCTGGAGAACTCTGACTGATACACTGGATCAACAATATCCCTATTCTAATCAGCATGTGTAAAAAGAATAAAACATTTGCAACTCCATTAAAAAAGTTTACTATGTTATCTTCTTTATTCCAGAAGCTGATTAGTCATAAAACAAATAAAATTGACATTTCTTTACTATCAATTTTAGTTCATTGTTATTCTCCCGGGATGTATGGAATAATGGATACTCACAAAATCACAATCTATGTGCATAAAAATCTAGACAATATCTTTTCATAATAGGCCTATGTGTATTTAATTGATCAAGATAGAGTAGAATGTCCAGTATATGAAATAGACAAAGGTAAAGGAACAAAGTACAAGTCTGTGAATTCTTGAATTATGAGTCCACAGCTAAATATTTATTAAGTCATTCCTCCAAGCAATATGAGTGCTTCTGCTTAGGATATAGAAAGCCATAATAGAAAGTCACTCCTACCCTATCGATGAGAGACCAGAATATCTAAAAAAAAAAAAAAAAAACTGTAACTTTTTTTTTTTTTTAACTCATCAGAGACCTGAAGTCATAAGGCAGTAAGGCAACAGACTTCCAAAGAGGAATAAGCCCCTGTGAGGAAACACAAACACTTTCACCTTTGGAAAAGCATAGAGGTGGGTATGAAGAAATCAGCTGAAATATTAATGAATTAGTAAAGGCCAAATGTGGGTTAGTGTATAAATTTAGAACATGTAGCAGCCCCACACATACACATTGACTCACAAGCTGTACTTCAAGGGCCTCCATGAGTGTCTTGAGAAATATTAGGAGCAGAGAAGGGGAATGGATAGAACACCTTCAGTAGTGCACACAATATAGAAAGTGATTGCTAGCCATGATGTCTTCAAGGTTTACCCATGTTGTCACATGTATCAGAACTCAATTCCTTTTTATGGCTGAATAATATTTCATTGTTGTGTATACAACATTTTATTTATCCATTTATAAGTTGATGGACACTATATACTATAAAGTCATCAATTTAACAAGAAGACATAACAATTATAAATATATATGCACCTAAAACAGAGCCCTCAAAATATGAGCAAATATTGATGGATTCAAAGGAATAAATAGACATCTCTACATTAATAGTATGAGATTTCAGTACACCACGTTCAATAGTGGATAGAATATCTAGACAGAAGATCAGTAAGAAAGTAGAATATTTGAATGCTACTCTAAAACAACTAGACCTAACATATACAGAACACTTCACCCAACAGCAGCAGAATAAATATTCTTGTCTACTACACATGGATTATTCTCCAGGATAGACTATGTTTTAGGTCAAAAGCAAGTCTCAGTAAATAAAAAAATATTGAAATCATACAATGTATTTTCTTTGATCACAATGAAATGAAAACAGAAATCATTAATAAAGGAAGAAATGGAAAATTAAAAAACATGAGGAAATTAAACAACATACACTTAAGCAACTAATGGGTCAAAGAAGAAATCACAAGGGAAATTAGGAAATATTTTGAGGCAGATGAAAATGAAAACACAATGTACCAACACTTGTGGGATACAGCAGAGCTAGGGAAATTTGTAGCTCTAAATGCTTACGTTAAAACAGAACACATATGTTGGTTCACAAGACAAGACTCAAATTTAAAAAGATTGAAGTTATAAAAAACACTTTCTCTGATCTTAACAGGATGAAGCTGGAACTCAATAATGGATGGAAAAAGGGAAAATTCATAAATCTATGGAGATTAAATAACACACACTTAAGTAATCAGTGGGTCAAAGCAAAAATTGCAAAAGAATTCAGCAAATATCCTGAGATGAATGACAATGAGAACACAACATATCAAAACCTATGACACTGCAAAGGTAGTGCTGAGAGGGAAATTTATAGCCCTCAATGCTTACATTAAAAAAGAAGAAAGAGCTAAACTTGAAGATCTAACTGTACACTTGGAGGAACTAGAAAAAAGAACAGCAAACTAATCCCAAAGCAAGCTGAAGGAAAGAAATAGTAAAGATCAAAGCAGAAGTAAATGAAATCAAGAGCAAATAATAATAGAATCAACAAAACTAAAAGTTGGTTCTTTGGGAAGATCAATAAAATTGACAAACCCTTACCTAGACTGACAAAGAAAAAAGAGAGAAGATGCAAATAAATCAGAAATGAGAGGGGGGACATTACCGCAGACCCCACAGAAATAAAAGAGATAAAAAGAGGATACTATGAACAACTGTATGCCATAAAACTAGACAATGTAGAGGAGATGGTCAAATTCCTAGAAACAAACAAACCACCTACACTGACCCCAGAAGAAATAGAAGACCTCAACAAACCAATCACAAGTAAAGAGATTGGAACAGTCATAAAAAACCTCCCAAAGATGAAAAGTCAGGGACCAAATGGCTTCACAGGTGAATTTTAACAGTCATTTAAAGACAATCTAATACCAATCTTGATCAAGCTCTTCCAAATAATTGAACAGGAAAGAATGCTACAAAACTCATCACCAACATCACCCTAGTACCAAAACCAGATAAAGATACTATAAAAAAAAAAAACAAAATAAAATTACAGACCAATATCTAATGACTATAGATGCAAAAATCCTCAACAAAATATTTGCAAATAGAATCCAAAAGCACATTAAAAGAATTATACACCACAATCAAGTGGGTTTTATCCCAGCTATGCAAGGGTAGTTCAACACAAGAAAAATCAATTAGTGTAATAAACTGCATTGATAAATTGAAGAAGAAAAATCACATGATCCTCTCAATTGATGCAGAAAAGGCATTTGACAAAATACAGCACCCTTTCTTATAAAAATACTCCAAAAGATAGTAATAGAAGGAAGCTTTCTCAATACGGTAAAGTGCATATATGAAAAACCTACAGCTAGCATTGTACCCAATGGTGAAAGACTGAAAGCTTTCCCACTGAAATCAGGAACAAGACAAGGATGCCTACTGTCACCATTGTTATTCAATATCGTGCTAGAAGTTCGAGCTAGAGAAATTAGGCTAGATAAAGAAATAAAAGGCTCCCAAATAGGAAAGGAAGAAGTAAAATTTTCACTATTCACTAATATGATCCTATATCTAGAATCTCCTGAAAAATTCACAACAGAGCTACTAGAACTAATAGGCGAGTTCAGCAAAAGGCAGGATACAAGATTAATATGCAAAAATCAATAGTGTTTCTATACACTACTGATGTGCAATCTGAGGAGAAAATCAGAAAAAAAAATCCATTTATAATAGCAACTAAAACAAATATGTCAGAATAAACTTAACAGAGAACATAAAGGACCTATATTCAGAAAACTACTAAGCATTGTTAAAAGAAACTGAAGAAGACTTAAATAAATGGAAGGAAATTCTGTGTTGGATTGGAAGACTAAATATCATTAAGATGTCAATACTACCGCAACTGACTTACACATTCAATGCAATCCCAATAAAAATCCCAATAGCCTTTTTTGCAGAAGTGGAAAAACCAATTATCAAATTTATTTGGAAGGGTAAGTGGCCCCAAATACCCAAAAGATCTTTAAAAAGAAGAGCAAAGTTGGAGGACTCTGCCTTCCTGACTTTAAAGCATATTACTTAGCTACAGTAGTAAAAACAGTATGGTACTGGCATAAAGACAGACACATTGATGAATGGTACCAAAATGAGAACTCAGAAATTGACCCTCACATCTACAGTTAAGTGATTTTACAAGGCTGGCAAGCCCTCCCAGCTGGATCCGAACAGTCTATTCAAAAAATGGTGCTGGGAGAACTGGATATCCATATCCAAAATAAAGAAAGAAGACCCTGATCTCACCCCTTATACGGAAATTAACTCAAAATGGATCATGGACCTAAATATAAAAGCAACAACCATAAAACTCCTTGAAGAAAAGGTAGGACAACATCTCCAAGATTTTGTGGTAGACAGTAGTTTCTTAGACGTTACACACAAAGCCTGAGCAACAACAACAAAAATAGATAAATGGGACCTCCTCAAAATTCAACACCTTTGCACCTCAGAGGACTTTGTCAAAAGGATGACTCAACAGGAGAAAATATTTGGCAATCACATATCCAATAAGGGTTTAATATCCGTGATATACAAAGAGATCATACAATTCAACAATAAAAAGGTAAACTACCTGATTAAAAAATGGGCAAAAGACTTGAAAAGACAATTGTCTAAAACAGAAATACAAATGGCAAAGAAACACATGAAAAAATCTTCAACATCACTAGCGATTAGGGAAATGCAAATCAAGACTACAATGAGATATTATTTCACACCTATTAGAAGGGCCGCTATTAAAAAGTCGGAAACTTGTAAATGTTGGAGAGGATGTGGAGAGATAGGAATGCTTATTCACTGTTGGTAGAATGTAGAATGGCACAGCCACTGTGGAGGACTGTTTGGCAGTTCCTATGGAAGTTGAATATTATGACTTGCCATGTGATCTGGCAATACCAGTACTAGGTATATACCTTGAAGAACTGAGAGCTGTGACACGAACAGACATCTGCACACCGATGTTCACGCAGCATTTTTCACAATTGTCAAAAGTGGGAAACAACCTAGGTGTCCCATCAACTGAGGAATGGGTAAACAAATAGTGGTGTATACACACGATGGAGTATTATGCAGCAGCAAGGAGAAATAAAGCCGTGAAGCATTTGACAACATGGATGAAGAAATCTTGAAGCATCTGACAATATATATGAACCTGGAGGACATTATGTTAAGAGAAACAAGCCAGACACAAAAGGACAAATACTGTATGATTGCCCTATTATGAGCTAAATATATTTATATATTTAATATATAACTCCTAATATAATAATATATAACTCCTGGAGTTAATAATTAAAATATAGGTCACTAGAAAATAGCAGGAGGGGAGAGAATGGAAAGCTGAGTTTTAATCTGTGCAGGATTGGTTAAAAGGTTGTCTATAAATCTTTGGAAATGAATAGAAATGGTTAAAGCATATCATGGTATTTGTAATTAGCAGTGCTATTGTACGGATATGACAGTGGTTGAAAGGGAAAGTCTAAGGTCTTGTATATTACTAGAAGGAAAGCTAAAAATTGTAACATCGTACTGTATATGATAGTAAAACCTCATTTAAAACATGAATATGGGGGATATTGCATATATAAGACTGTTTTTAGAAAATATAAATACAAATATACTAGAGCTAAGGATGGCTATATATAGTAGGGGAAGTATAGAAAGATTGAGAGGTGATGAGCTTTGTTCATTTGTTTTATTATTATTATTATATTATTATTATTATTATTATTATTATTGGAATAATGAAATTATTCTAAGAATGATTGAAGTGATAAATGCCTAAATATGTGACTACACCGAATACCATTGTTGGTATACTTTGGATGGGTTTATGCTTTATTAATATGTATCAATAAAATTGATTTGTTAAAAAAAAAGATCTCAAATCAGAGACCTACACTCAAAACTGAAAGATATAGAAAAAAGAAGGGAAAACTAAACTCACAGTGAATAGAAGGAAGGAATTAAAGTTTATAGAAGAGATAAAATAGAGAATTAAAAATAAAAATCAACAAAACCAAAATTGTTTCTTTGAAAAGATTAATAAAATCAACAAACCTTTAAGTAGACTGATGAAGAAAAAAAGAAAACACCAAAACTAAAATCAGAAATGCAAAGGGGGCATTAATACTGACCCCACAGGGGAAAAAAATGGAATATAAGAGGATATTATTAGTAACTGTACTTCAACAAATTAGATTACTTAGATGAAATGGACAAATTCTTAGAAACACACAAACTATTGCTACTCATTCAAGAAGAAATATAAGATTTCAACAAACCAATGACTAGTAAAGAGATAAAATAAGTAATCAAAAACCTCCCAACAAAGAAAAGCCCAGAAGCAGATGGCTTCAGAGGAGACTGTGACCAAACTGTCCAAGAAAAATAGACATTAAACTTGTTCAGTCTTCAAAAAATCGAAAAGGAGGGACTCCCTAACTCATTCTATGTGGCCAATATCACCCTCATATCAATCCAAGTGAAGATACCTAAGAAAAGAAAATTACAGACGAATATCCTTTATGAATATTCATACAGAAATCCTCAACAAAATACTAGCAAAGTGAATCTAACAGCACATTTAAAAAAATTGTATACGATGATCAAGTGGGATTTATCCTAGGTATGCAAGGGTGGTTCAACATAAGAAAACCAATTTATGTAATACACCACCTTAACAGAATAAAGGAAAAAATCCACTTGATCATCTTAAATCATGCAAAATAGGCATTCGGTAAAAAACAGTACCCCTAGATAAAAACACTTAAAAAACTAGGAATAGAAGGAAATTTCCTCAACTTTATAAGTCATATATGATAAGCCCACAGCTCAATAGTAACACTGAAAGCTTTCCCTCTAAGATCAGTAAGAAGATACAGATGCCCACTGTCACCACTGTTATTTAACATTGTACTAGAAGTTTTAGCTAGAACAATTAGGCAAGAGAAAAAGTCCTTTTTTGTATGTATTCAAATGATTTTGAAAAATTAAAAAAAAAATCAAAACATAAAAGAATTTCTTTTACTGTAGACACCAAGTCCCATGTTAAAGTTTTTTGGAGAGATTAAGTTCATTCTCTCCAAAATTTTCTGTGCATTAAAACAAACAATGGGTAGGTAGTCTTATATAAAAATAGTTCTATAATATAGACATATTCTATATCTAATATATGTATGTATGTATACATATATATCCTTCTCCAACTTAATTTATGTGGATTAAGATAAAATTCACATACCATAGAATTCATACAAATGCAACTCTTTAAAGTGTACAATTAAATGTTTTAAAGAATATGCTTAGAGTTGTGCAACCATCCTCACAATCATTTTAGAACATTTTCATCACCTCAAGAAGAAACCCTATATACTTTAGTTGTCACCCAGTTTCCTACAACCTTCTCCACTAGGCAACCACTTATTTTCTTTCTGTGTCTCAAAATTTTCCTAGTCAGACTTTTCATATAAATGGAACCATAGAATGAGTGGGTTTTTTGTGACTGTCTTCTTTCACTTGATATAATGTTTTTGAGGTTCTTCCATGGTATAGCATATAATTAGTAATTCAATTCTTTTTATTGTTGAGTAATATTCCCTTGTATGGACTTACAACATTTTATTTATACATTCATCAGTTGATGTACTTTCGTATTGTTGTTACCTCATGTGCAAGTTTTTGTGTGGACATATGTTTTCATTTCTCTTGGATACATACCTTGGAGGGTAATTGCTAGATCATATGGTAACTCTATATTTAAAGGTTTGAGGTACTGCCAGACTGTTTTCCAAAGCAACTGCACCATTCTATATTCCAACCAGCAGTGTATAAGGATTCCAATCTCTCCACATCCTCATCAACACTTATTATTACCTCTGTGTTGATTATGGTCATCCCAGTGCATGTCAGTGGGTATCTCATGGTGGTTGTATTTTTACCTCCCTAGTGGCTAATAATATTGAGCATATTTTCATTTGCTTATCGACCATTTGTATTTCTGCCTTGGAGAAATGTCTATTCAGATCCTTCTCAACTTTTAATTTGGTTATCTTTTTATTATTGAGTTGTAAGAGTCCTTTATATATTCTAAAAACAAGTTCCTTAGCAGATATATTATTTACAAATATTTTCTCCCATTTTAATGGATGTCTTTTCACTTTATGATACCCTTTGAAGTACAAACATTTTAAATTTTGATGAAGTATAATTTATGTATTTTTTCTTTTGTTGCTTGTGCTTTTTGTGTCATATCTAGAAACCATTGCCTAATCCAAGAAAACCATGGAGATTTACTCCTATGTTATCTTCTAAGAGTTTATATGTTTAGCTCTTATCTTTAGGTCTTTTAAGTTAATTTTTCTATATACCATGAGGTAGTGGCCTGACTTAATTATTTTGCATGTGGAAATCTGTTTGCCCCAGCATAATTTGTTGAAAAGGCTATTCTTTCTCCAATTTAATCATCTTGGCACCCTGGAAAAAAAAGGATTGACTATAAATGTGAGAGTTTATTTCTGGAATTATATTTCATCCATCTATATATCTATCTTTAAGTCAATCCCACACCATCTTGATTTCTGTAGATTCATAGAAAATTTTGAAACTGGGTGGGAAGTATGACTCCTCCAAATTTGTTCTTTTTCAAGATTGTTTTGGCTATTTTGGGTCACTTGAATTTCCATATGGATTTTGGAATCAATTTGTCAATTTCTATAAAGAAGCCAAGTAGAATTTGGTGGGGATTGTATTGAATTTGTAGGCCAATTTCAGGAGTATTGCCTTCCTACTCATATTAAGTTCCATCCCTGAAAATAAGATGTTTTTCCATTTTATTTAAGCCCTCTTTAAATTCTTTAAACAATGTTTTGTATTTTTAATAGGGTAACTTTTGCAATCATTTTATTAAAATTATCCTTTCATTCCTTTTGATGCTCTTATAAATGGGATGGTTTTTTTTTACCTTTCAGCCACAATCACCTGGAATTTAGCATGTGCAATATGTATGGTGGAGTGAGAAATGCTGGTGACCTGCCCCTTGTCAGGAGATCCAAAGTGTTCATCTGGAAGCTGAAGGGAGAAGGAATGCATGTGGCCTTGGCTGCACCCACTTTCAGTGGCGTTTGCATCATGCTCAGTTAGAAGAGGGAAGGAAGGGAGCAGATTGTGGATCAAATGCCATAGACTCTCACAGTTCTTAACCAAGTTTTAGAAGATTTTCTTGAGTTATTGTTTCCTCATCTGCTGCAAATCTTCAGGGCAATTTCCAGGGACTTTAAATGCTTTAAAAAACAAAAACTGTCACCATTTATGTTTGATTCCCTGGGAAACAGGTCCACAGAGCTTTGGAACCTCTGCATGTTACTTTTTAATTTTTTAAAAATGTATTAAAGTATATCAC
Source organism: Tolypeutes matacus (assembly GCA_026826555.1). Taxonomy (NCBI): domain Eukaryota; kingdom Metazoa; phylum Chordata; class Mammalia; order Cingulata; family Chlamyphoridae; genus Tolypeutes; species Tolypeutes matacus. The sequence goes on along the minus strand of JAKSZT010053764.1, from coordinate 34,758,839 downwards.
TCATATATAAACATACATAAACAGTAAGAGTATAGTAAAAGTTTAAACTTAAAAAGCAAACATGCATAACATCATACAAGGGTCCCATACATCAACCCACCACCAACACCTTGCATTGTCGTGAGACATTTGTTATAAATTATGAAAGAATATCTTAAAATCTTACTACAAACTGTAGTCCTTATCTTACATTTGGTGTATTTTTCCCCAAACCCACTGTATTAGTCAGCCAAAGGGGTGCTAATGTAAAATACCAAAAATGGGTTGGTCCTTATAAAGGGTATTTATTTGGGGTAGAAGTCCACAGATACCAGGCCATAAAGCATTAAGTTTCTTCTCTCACCACAGTCCATTGCCATGTGTTAGAGCAAGACAGCTGCCGGCGTTTGCCAGGGTTCAGGCTTCTGGGGTTCCTCTCTTCCCGGGGCTGCATTTCTCTCTGGGCTTAGCTCCTGTTTCCTCCACAAAGTCAGCTGTAGACGATCAGGTGAACGGCTTGCTTCTCTTCTCCTGGGGCCTTCTTTCCAACATCAAAACTGCTTCTCAGAAGACCGCTTCAACTGTCCTTTGCCTTGCCTTTTATATTCGATTCCCCACCCACCAAGGGGTGGGGCTCAATGCCCTAATTCTAACCTAATCATGCCCAGATTAACTGATCAGTTTATAAGCATGATTCAATTATATTTTTGGAATTCATAATTACATCAAACTGCCACACCCACCCTATTATTATTTGTTAAATATGTATTTATGACAGAAGTTGTAAACTTACAAAACAATCATGCACATGTGCAGAATTCCCATACAACACTCTTCTATCAACAAACCATACCGTGGTGGAACATTTGTTACAAATTGTGAGATAATATCATCAGGTCCATAGTGTATATTTGGCACAATTTTTCCATACTCTGCCATTATCAACACAGTACATCTTTGGCATAGATGCATGAATATTACATTGCTGTTAATCCATAAGTCACTCCAGTTGTATTTTTTCCATGCTTCTTCACATTCCCACCACCCTGCAATAGTGACATAAATCTGCTCTAGCTCATAAAGTACACTCTTGCATCTGTACCATCAACCACAATTCTCATCCACCTCTGGGTTTATTTACTGTGTTATTCAGTCCCTAGATTATTCTCTAGCTTTCTTTCAATTGGCATATTTACATCCCTAGACTACCCTTTTCAGCCACATTCCCATTTATAAACCAGCTGTTACTCACTATAATGTATTACCATCAACTCTTTACATTTCCACACTTTTATAGTAAAGTTAATTAAAACTTATACATACATTAACATCAGTAGTCCAAGTCCTCCTCTTATATACTTTAAAATTCCACTACCCAACACCAGGTCTTGAAGATGTTTTCCTACATTTTCTTCTATAAGTTTTATGGTTCTTGCTTTTATATTTAAGTTTTCGATCCATTTTGAGTTAATTTTTTGTATAAGGTGTGAAATAGGGGTCCTCGTTCCTTCTTTTGGCTATGGATATCCAGTTCTCCCAGCACCATTTATTGAATGTACTGTTCTGCCCAAGCTGGGTGTGTTTGACAGTCTTGTCAAAAATCACTTGACCATAGATGTGAATCATCAATTCAGTTCCATTGGTAATATGAATTGAAGTCCAGAAGTGAGAGTCCTCCAATTATGCTTTTCCTTTTTAAGATGTTTCTGGCTTTTCAGGATCCCTTGTCTTTCCAAATAAATTTAATAATTGTGTTTTCCATTTATTTTTTAAAATGCTGGTAAAATTTTTATCAGGATTTCATTGAATCTGTATATCAATTTGGGTAGAACTGACATCTTAATGATATTTAGTCTTCCAATCCATGAGCATGGATTTTTTTTTTTCCTGATTTCCTCCTCAGATTGTGCATTGCTAGTTTCTTTTAACACCTATTTCATCTAATATAAGTATAGCTAGTCCAGCTTTTGTTGTTGTTGTTGTTACTGCATGTGTGGAATATATTTTTCCAGCCTTTCACTTTCAATCTATTGGTGTCCTTGGGTCTAAGGTGAGTCTCTTGCAGACAGCATATAGATGGCTCATATTTTCTTATCCATTCTGCCAGTCTGTGTCTTTTGATTGGGAAGTTTAATCCATTAACATTCAATGTTATTACTGTAAAGGCTGTTCTTATTTCACTCATTTTGACCTTTGGGTTTTATCTGTCATATTTTATTTTTCACCACTCTTTTGAAACTTTCAGTTATTTTTACTGGTAAAATCTTCATTTCTAGACTCTCTTCCAAGCCTCTCTCTCCTGTCTTTTTTTTTTTTTTTTTTTTTTCAGACTGTAGCACACCCTTTAGTGTTTCCTACAAAGCTAGTCTCTTGGTTACAAACTCCCTCAGTTTCTGTTTTATCTGTTAATATTCTAAACTTGCCCTCATTTTTGAAAGACAGTCTTACTGGATATAAGATTCTTGGCTGGAAGTTTTTCTCTTAAAGTATCTTAAATGTATCGTACCACTGCCTTCTTACCTCCATGGTTTCTGTTTAGAAATCAGCATTTAGTCTTATTTGGCATTCCTTATATGTTATGCATTGCTTTTCTCCTGCTGCTCTCAGAATTCTCTCTTTGTCTTTGGCATTTAACGTTCTGATTAGTATGTGTCTCAGAGTTGTTCTATTCTGATTTGTTCGGATGGGAGTATGTTGTGCTTCTGGGACACGGATATCTATGTCCTTCAATAGGGTTGGGAAATTTCCTACCATTATTTCTTCAGATATTCCTTCTGCCCCTTTTCCCTTCTCTTTTTCTTCTGGGACACCCATGACATGTATGTTTGTATGACTCTTACTGTTGTTTTGTTCCCTGAGACCTGGTTCATTTTTTTCCATTCTTTCTTTCATCTCTTCTTTTATATGTTTGCTTTTGGAGGCATTTCTTCAAGCTCACCAATCTTTCCTTCTGCCTCCTCAAATCTGCTATTATTTGATTCCAGTGTATTTTTTATTTCATTTATTTTGCCTTTCATTCCTGTAAGATCTGCTATTTTTCTATGTATGCTTTCAAATTCTTCTTTGTATTCATCCAATGTCTTCTTAATATTGTTATCTCTTTCACCATCTCATTGAATTTATTAAGGAGATTTGTTTAAATGTCTATGGTTAGTTGTCTGATATCCTTTATGTCATCTGGAGGCTTATCCTATTCCTTTAACTGGGCCATATCTTCCTGTTTCTTGGTGTGGATTGTAATTTTTGTTGGTGTCTTGGCATCTGGCTTACTAGATGTATTTATTCTGGGTGAAGTTTCTCTCTTCAGTTTAAGGCTTTCTTGCCCTTTCTCCCTTGCTGGTTGTATAGTAGGAGCCAAGAATGTAGTTGGTCCTGTAAGCTGTGGAGCCTTAAGTTGCCCTCATTGCACCAGGGACCAATGAAGCTTCTCCCAACTTTTTCCTTTGCCAGTGGTAGGGACAGAGCCACAGCTATGTATAATAATCCAGGTTGTAAAGGCCTAGACTGTAGTTGCCCAGAGAGACTGATGAAGTTTCATGCCTCTTTCTCCCTTTCCTGGGGTCGGGGATGGAGCTGCAGGTGTGGGCATGAATCTATGCCGTGCAGGTCCAAAATGACCACAGTTGCCCCGGTAGACTTATGACTATTCAGTCTTTGCCAGCCAAATGTACCTGCAGTTACCCAGAGAGGCTGATGCTGGTCCTGCCAGCTTCATCCCTGCTAGAAGTGGGGCTGAAGCCTAGGCAAGGGCTGCAGGCCAATCTGGGTGAAAAAAGCAGGACCCTACTTTCTCTATGATTTTCAGTAAGTCTGGCTTCCCCTCATGGTGAGAGTGGAGTCAAAATGGCAGCTACTGGCTTCTTTCCAATTTGGTCAGGTTCAAACGTTAGCTCTTCTTAGGGTTATACTTCAACCAGCCAAATTTACTAATCAGTAGCTGAAGTTGGTGCCCAACTGTCTCTTCCTCCCCCATTTGTGGGAAGTGGAGCTTCCAATTCCAGCCATGGAATAGCTTCCGAGGCGGCTTTTGCTGCCAGTGGAGGATGGGCACTGGCCTCTGTGGCATGGAGTGCTCTAACTATGAATCTTCTCTGCAGATGGGCAGTCTCCTACTTCCATTCTTTCAAGGATGTTGCAGAATACTCTCCTGGTCCCCTGGAGCCCCCAAATAGGTACTTTAGATAGCTCTGGGTGATTACTCACTGCCTTTTAGCACTAGCTAACTCTAGGAGCTCATTACTCTGCTACCATCTTGCTGGTTTCCTTATGTTACTTTTTAAATTTAACAATATATCCCCTGAGACCTTTCCATATCAAATGAGAAAAAATAAGCCTTACTCATTTAAATACCTGCATATCATTCTTTTAATATATATAACACAATTTTTAAAAATTTCCTTGCTGATAAAACTGTAGGTTGCTGCTAAAATAATGCTTTTATGAACATTCTTATGCATCCATCTTTGTATACATATATAAGCATATATCTGTATGTACAAATTTTAAAATTGTATAAGCTTTTTTAATTTAGTCTATTATTGCCAAATTGACCTTCAGTATACACTGTCAAAATATTAATGGATGATTATGCTCCCTAATACCTTTATTAGGTATTAACACTGGACTAATGAACTTTTAACTAATTTGTAACTGTCAGTGAAAAACTGCATCTTATTTTAATTCACATTTTGTTGACTATAAGTAATGTTGAATATTTTTATGTGTTTATGAACTGTTTCCCTATATTTCTTTGTGAATGCCTATTCCTTTCATTGGAACAGTTTGTTGATGGAGTCTTTATATTATTAATTAGGAAGAATTCTTTATAAATTAAAACAGTTAGCACCTTGTCATAAGCTTACAAATTCGTTTTAAATTTGTTGTGTGTTACTTCTTTTTATTGTTTTTATTAAGTGTGTTTTTTAATTTTGGATAGTAACATTTTTAACTTATTCTTTTTTATTTATTTGTATCATGCTTAGAAAAGCTTTCAATATTCTAATATAAATTATATCTCATTTTCTTCTACTGTTTCTATATTTTCATTTTTATGATTAAATCTGTTTCTTCTGGAATATTTTTTAGAGTGTGTCTTAATGTAAGAACCTAACTTTATTATTTTCTATGAAGTTATCTTAAGTTTATTGGATTAGCCATCTTTTCCCCCATTGTATGAAATGTCACTTTCATTATATATTGAGTTCTCATACGTAATTGTTTCTGTACTCTTCTTGTTCATGATTCAAATGATTTACTATATTCCTAGTCAGTATTAATCTCTTTAAATTACTCTATAAGATGTTTTAATATCTTATCCCTTCATTAATTTTCTTTTTCAGAAAAGTTCTTGCTATTCATATTTGTTTTTTATCCAAAATATAAAATCAGGTGCCTAGTTAAAAACAAACGATCGAAAATAGCAAAAAGGAAAGAAATCTCTAGATATTTTCATTAGGATTGATTAGGATCACAGTTAAATTATAGATAAAGTTAAAGGGAAGAATCAATCTTTTCACTGTTGAGTCTTCATTCCTGAGCCCTTGGTATAATATTACATTAAATTGAGTAAAAATTCAATTCCCTCATTGCATATTATTTTCTTTTATATAGGTTTTGTGATTTCTTGTTAATTTTACTTCTAGTAATATGATGGTTTTCTTGCTTTTTAAAGTGAGATCAGTTCTCTTATTTTATTAGCTGGTTTTTATTTACCTATAAGGAATGTACTGATTTTTGTATATTAATTTTTTCCTTTTAAGATTTAGTTTAATTTTATTACATTTTAAGCAACAAATAATGGAAAATGTCTTCATCATTAGAAATTACTCCTGAGTTTTCTGTTTATATATCTATGTTCCATTCATCATTTCTGCATACATACCTGTTAACACTCTGTAACAATTATGACACATAATCTTGGGTTGTAGATTTTTCAGTTAACTTTCAAAGTTATTTTCTGATTCAATCTAGTCATCCTACTTATGTTTAGAACTGTATAAAAAATAGAAATGGACCAACATAGTAGAATTTCCAGCCACAGCTTTTACTTCATGAGTATTTGCAGGTACTTATCTATTGAAAAGAACTTTAATATCCTTGCCTAGTACTCATTACAAAATTCTGCATTCAGCCATCCCATATTTCATTAATAGTACATTAGGCAAACTTATGAATTCATTGTTGAATCGTGTGGAAAAAATTCTTGTTAGATGTTTTTCCCAGTCTGATACTCCTGATATGAGCTCTGGTTGAATGCTTTTTCACTTTGATTTTAGGGTTGACATTTCCTCAGCATGAGAACATTAATATTGATGAAGAAATTCAAAACCATTGAAGACTTTCCTTCATTCTACACACAGAGTGTTTATATAATATGAAACTTCACATATTTTCTACATGTTACTTTGTAAGTAAATATTTCACTTTTTTTTTTTTTTTCATTGACTAACTACAGCATCAAAAATTATCTCTTGTTCTTCTAGAGTTTCCTCTGCCTGGTAAAGACCTTCTTGCTTGGTTTTCTGGTTTAGGAGTTATTCCTTCTCTGAGCATTCCTTCTCTGTGCATGCCAATCCTGGAGCTCAGCTAAAATCAATTAACAGGTAACTATATACCTAGGGCTCTCCCCAGGATAGTACAGTCATGTTGTTTAAGTACAGTCATGTTGTTTAAGTACAGTTATGTTGTTTAAGTACAGTCATGTTGTTTAAGGAGAGATTGTAATTAAAGGCATTTAGGTATTGATTACATTGTCATAGAATTGCTAGGCTGTGGCTGAAGACTCTTCCATATTCACAACATCTTTATTATGAGTTATCTTATGTCATCTAATGGCAGAATAATGACTAAAGGTTTTACCACAGAGACGACATTTGTATGGTTTCTCCACAGCATGAGTCCTCTCATGTTGCCTCAGGGAAAAACATTGACCAAGAGCTTTCCCACATAGATGGCAGACATATGGTTTCTTTCCAGTGTGAATACGTTCATGTCCTGTCTGAGGGTAGAACTATCAGTGAAATTTTTCCCACATACATGGCATCCATATCTTTTCTCTCCAGTGTGAATTCCCTCATGTTGTCTAAAATTAGCACTGTTAGTGAAGCCCATCTCAGATAGATGGCAGCCATATGGCTTCTCCCCAGTGTGCATTTTCTCATGTTGTCTAAGGACAGAACTACTTCTGAAGGCTTTTCCACATACATGCCAGACATATGATTTAGGCCTAGTATGAATATGCTTATGTCATTTAAAGGATGAATGGTCATTTAAGGCTTTTTAAAATTATTTGCTCACATATGGTTTCTTTCCCATGTCAGTCAATGGTGGGTGAATGAATTCCTCTCCCAATGAAAGTAATTCCATTACTTTCACCAGGATCCTCTCCAGTGTAAGAAATCTGCTATTACAAATTAGAAGAGAAACTGTTAAATGTGTGTCCACATATATTCATTAATTCAATTCTCTAGACTAATCATTCAGTAAGACTCCATTTAAAATTGTTCTCATGTTATTTACACGCATATAGTGTGCTGCTTTCTTGTATGAAGAGATTTTTTCTTTTGTGATAACATCTCAACTTCAGAGGTATCTAGTTAATTTTGCAAACTTTATTATGTTTCAAAGACTAGGTATATGAACCATGTTTATGCAATCGTCCTTTTATAAGACCTCAGGTTATGGTTTTGAGTTCAAGTTAATTGTTCCCCTAACGGAAACTACCTGTGGCAGTTTGAGATTATTTATGAACCCCAAAAAAGGAAGGATTATGTTTGTAAACTGGTCTGTTCCTCTGGGTGTGATACCCTTTGATTGTATTAAATTCAAAGGTTTTAAGTTTCCTTGATTAAATCAATTTAGGGCTTTTGATTTGACCACATTAGTTTAGGTTGAGTCCCCAACCCCCTTGGTGGGCTATAAAACTGACATGCACTCAAGATGACACAGGAAGAGAGAGAGTTCCATAGATATGGAAGAGGGAGAACTCTGATACTACGGCCCCAGGGAGAGATAAGCCATTTGCCTGATAGCTTGTAGCTGATAGAGGAAGCCCTGAGAGACAAGCCCTATGCCAGCCTACAGCTGAGATCAGAAGAAGCTGGGCCCAAAGAGTCTTAAGAGGAAGGAGGAGGGAGAGATCAGGCCGAGATCACTGGCCATCTTGCTTCAACATGTGACAATAGACTTTGGTTAGAAAGCAACCTTGCGTTGGATTCTTAGGGTCTTGTAACTATAAGCTTTTACCCCAATAAATACCCTTTATACAAGCCAACAGATTTCTGGTACTTTGCATCAGCACCCCTTTGGCTGACTAATACACTACCTAAAATTTTTGATGTGACAGTGTTTAATCCCAGCTTTATCCCAGGTGGTTGTGCTGAACTCCTAAATTATTGTGCCCAAGTCTCTGATTGGGAGACCAGTGCTCACACATGATGCCTATCTTCGACTGGATGGTAGATGTGTCCTTCTTGCAGATAAATTGCATGGTTATCGTTTCTTTTTCTGTTTTTTTTTTTTTTTTTTTTTTTTTTTATGGTCGTTTTCCTTTTCTAGACTCTGTCCTTATAGAAATCCTAATCCTTCTTTCCATAGTTCCTCTCCTTATTCCAACTGAGAAACCACTTATTTACAGAGATAATATGCAGTAGTTAGACTATTAATAGTACCACCGCCAACTGTCTTTCTCTGGTTTTCACTCTCAGACATTCCAAACACTATGCAGGCAATGCAGAACCGAAACTGTAGGAGAGACTGAGGCCAACTATATTCTGAGGCAGGATCCACAGGAAAGTGGAACTTTACTCTTCACCCAAAGTCCTGTACTACTCAGCTTCTTGTTCTCTGGTCTGTATGTTACTTTTCAAACGTACCATTTTTCTGAATTTGCTTATATCTAAAAGTTTCATTTTGTATATCAAAAGCCATAAATATTGTTTGTGCCACAAAATATTTCTAGTATTTTTCACATAATCCTGTATTCCAAATCATATAAGAATACTACTTATTGCTAATAATAATAATAGTAGGAAGGAGAGAAGGAAGAAGGAAGAGGAAAAGGATGAGGATCAGGAGACATACAGCAATGTGTATTTTACAGGCACAGTAGCATGTGCTATAATTTATAAAATCAGTCCTCACAGAAGTTTCATGAAGATTTGTATTATCATCATCCCTATTTTACATATGAGGACACTGAGGCAGAGAGAGTCAAATACCTTGTGAAGGTCATAATTTTGTCTTTATCACTCTAATTATAATGTACTTTTTCTTTAATTGATTACTTTTATTAGTGCTCTTAGGATAATGTTAAACAGCATGTGTGATAGTACATGTCCAAGTCTTGTTCCTGATTTTAAGGGGAATTTTTCCTTCCTTTTACCATTGGCAACAAAGTTGGCTTTTGATATGGGGGGAAATACACACACACACACACACACACACGTGTAAGATAGTATTATCTATTTCTATTGCATTAAAATTTTTTATAAGTAATAGATATTCAATTTTATTAAGGGTATTTTTTTTTTTTTAAAGATTTTTATTTATTTATTCATTTATCCCCCCCTTGCTGCTTGTGCTCGCTGGGTCAGCTAACCACGCCGTGCGGGCGGGCTTGCCTTCACCAGGAGGCCCTGGGAACCGAACCCGGGGCCTCCCATATGGTAAACGGGAGCCCTACTGATTGAGCCACAGCCGCTTCCCTATTAAAGGTATTTTTGGTGAGAATGATACTTTTTCATGATGTACTATATATGGTCAATTATATAAATAGACTTACTAATATTGAACATAAAGACCTGAAGTGAACTGATTTGTCAATTTGTATTATTCCTTCAAAGAACTACTGTATTTTATTTATAAATATTTTAGGATTTTAAATCAATAAAAAACAGATTGACTTGAACTTATTTTTTTAATCATTATAATTTCTCCTGAAAAAATTAGTGTAAAAGTTCTCCACTTGATATGTGAGGTGGTTGTTACAACAGCATTAGAATAATCTCTTCCTTCAAAGTGTAATAGAATTGCCCATCTGGGCCTAGTGCTATTGTTGTTGATGAAGGTCATTTGATAATATTTGACATTTCTTTCATGGTAGTTGACTACTTCATGTTTTCTGTCTCTACTGGGGCTCATTTCAATAATGTATATTTTCCTAAAAATCTATTTATCTAGAGTTTTTTAGTTTTGTAACTGATCAAATAATTTTATTGGTCTAATTTCTTTCTATTTATAATTCTATCTCCACTGACACTGGACATTTATACTTTTTTGCTTTATTTCTTTTATACCTGAATGCCCACAAATGATTTGTGCATTTTATCTTTCTTTTTATTATCTCGATTTTGTGAATGAGAATCTTTTTTCATAAAATTCATAGATGCTATATTCCCTATATTTTGATTTTTCTCTTTATACTGGAAGAAGAATTTGATTCCGTTTAAAATTATTAGGTCACACTGTTTTATTCTTGCAAACTTTTGTAGACTTTTTAAAAAAGACTATATCCTATACTTAAATATTGCTGTCAAGAGGTCTGAGACCACCCAGATTTTTAAATGCTTTCCTTCCTCATTTAGGAACATGCTTTTTCATTTTTTTTTTCTTGAATGTCCAAAAGAGTCATTATTATTCTTGAAGTCTGGTAACTTTAGCTCAATGTTAACTATTCTGCACCAGTTTTTCCTATGACACAGAGGTCATTTCCTTTTGTTCTGTATTAGCATACTCTTTATATTCCATTTATTATTCTGGATCTATATTGTCTTTCCTTTCTATCACTTTCATTCTAATCACTTTATCTCTGTTTTTAATTTATTTGCTTCTTAATATTTGGAAGTTTATCCTCCATGTCCTTTACTTTTTTTCTTAGTATCTATCTTGTATGATTCTAACGGTGAGAAGTCAAGACAGAGTTGGAGTAGTCTTGAAATATGGTACATGTATTCAACATTATTCTCCGTTGCACCCTATTTCTATTGTACTGGATAATATTGCAGGTGGGATAGCACCTACAGGAGTCTTGAACCATATTCTCTGTGTACTTCTTCTTTACAACCTGTGTTTTGAGGCTGGGTGGAAAGTCACTGGGTATAAGTTAGGTTTTTAGGTAGTTTGGCCATATTGGGAATGGTGGAAAACAGGCTGAATTTACATGATCTGGGTGTAATGATTTCTATGGCTTTAAATGACTTAGTCAGTGATCATGAGGTTTTCCTCTGTAGTCACATCATAGATGAAAGAATAAAAGTTGGGAAAATGCTTAGGAAATTAAATCAAAGTAGGAGAAGGTGTATAATAAGCAAGAGGTGTTCAGCAAGTTTCTCATTTCAGCTCTTTAAATACATTTAGCATGCTGGGCTGCTAAAGTATTAAGCTACCACAAAAACATGATAATTAAACATATTGAAAAATTTAAGAATATTTGTGAAAAAACACAGAATATCAATGACAAGTCAAAAATCTTACATAATTATGATTTTTTTGAAGAGTCAAACAATACATTAATTTCCTATACATTTTTACATCACTTTTAAATACTATGATATGTCTGGAAAGAATTCACTTAATGAAAAACCTATAAAACTTGAATGATGTCGTTTATAGAGAAACAAAGTAGTAAAGAAACATCAAGAATAGTTTTCTAATATTTATTTATTTGTTTATTGTCTAGTGGTATAAAGTCTGTTTGGAGGTGCTAAAATATTCCACAGATGAAATAAGCTATCTAAAAAGTGCTTTGCGAAAGAGATATTATATATAAATGCTGTCATAGGAATCCTTGCTTCTTAACTTTTTCAACTCTCCTTTTCACTGTCTAGTACTTGCTTTATTCTCTCTTATTCCCTCTAAATTACAAACACAGCCTGGTTTGCTCTTTATAAAGTAAGTATGATATTTCTACCAGCTGAGACAAATGGGGATACTTGGGTGACAGTCAGGCCAAGAATTTCCAAAACCAGGGACTCCTGAGACCCCATAGATGGTTTTCTTGGAACCACTTTCTACTTGAAAATTCTGTGGGGTCTCTGATAATGAAGCACAAAAAACCCTGTTAACCTTGCAATTTGGTCATCCAAATTTTGCAGCATCCCCTGAAAAAACAAAATCAAAGTTTCCTTTTCTCCTCATGCTGCACAAAACAGGCAGGGCAAATAGGAAGTCAGAACCCCTAGGGAGAACAGCAGGTAGGGCAGTCTCATAAAAAGGAGGTCGCCCTGCCATATGTGGTCATCTGGCAGCTCCATGAATCAGCCACACAAAGACAAGCACTTTTGATCTTACTTGAAAGGCTAGAGATGTGAACTACAAACTTGAGTGACCTTTTAACTTTTCAGCTCGAGTAGTTCCCCTTGTTCCTTAAATTCTTTTTTCTCTAAAATTCCATACCACTTCAGATAAATCCATGTAATTCTGTGTTTTTCCTATCTTTGTTCATATCCATTCAGCAGCATTAGAGTGTGAATTTTCTTTTGGTAAAGGTGGTTCCAAGAGCTCTGAATTCAAAAGGGGCTTCTGAAAGTGATACAGAATACCTTTTAAACTGGAGGGAAAGAAGGAGACATGGAGACACTGAAGGCCATGGGACTTACCAGATAACAATGGAAATTTTCTGTATACCCGCTGTCAAATATTTGAGGGCTTAAAAACATTCACCTTTATAATTAAATATTATTCCCTCCATCTTCCAAAAATTTGGCACTGTAAATATATCCTTGACCTGGTATGTTGGAGAATTAAGTTCTACTTCTAAAACAAGAGATTAAGAATACCCAATATTGTTGGAGAATACTGTAACTCAAAGATGATGGAGATGTTGATGTGTACCGTGATCAGACTTAGGATTATATTTGAATTATACCATGTTAATATAAGAATTTTTATGTTTCTGGAGCCATTGCCATCAGTGATCTATTTAATTCTGTATATTGAACAAATAGATTTTATATGAAAAATCTGTTGTCCTTTATGCCATAGTATATTAATTATATTAACCTTGGAAGTTTGCCGTTAAATGAAAGGTGAAGGATGACTCTGCCTTATTCTTTAGTAGGACGATAAACAAATTAATAGCTGGCAATGAGACAGTAGGCATGTTATAAAAGTAAAATTAGTATCATTTTAAATAAATTTTAACAGGTACTTGATACCACAGAATATATTGGGTCAGCTTCAGTATTTCTTCCAACTTAAAAGTTTTTTATCAAAATAAATGAAGGGATCAACTTTATTTTCTTTTTGATTCAGAATGTCAACATCTAGAAAGAAGTAGAGTCATTTTCACAAGTTAACATGACTCATTTAGCATAACCACCCTATCAAAATGTTTCCAAATGATTACATTTCAGGATTTTTTTACAACACAACAGAAAGCATAGTCTTTATTTACTATTCAGCCAGTTGGCTTTATTAGCCAATTTGGTATGACTCCATGTCTATTTCACACATACGTAATTGTGTGTGCACACAGTCACACTCATACATACATGAAATAAAATCTTATAAACCCATTCCAATTAACATTTTTTCTTTCCACATCACCAAAGTATCTCTTGTCAATATCCTTAATACATTCCATGTTACTAAATCAAAAGGCCTTTCTAGACCTTGACATGGGGGAGCACTATCTTTCTTTAATATTTTCTTTACCTGATTTCTGGGATCCCACCTTCTCACAGGCCTACTCCTACCTCCTAAGCTAATCCTTCTCATGTCTTTTGCTCATTCTTCATTTTCTCCCTGACCAATGATGTAGGCAAAACTAGGAGTAAACCTTGGACTTCTCTCCTTTACATATATGTATTTCCTTGAAAATGTCATCCAACCTTGTCACTTTAAATACTGTTAATAATCCTAGACTTTTGAAACGTATATCCCTAGTCCAATATTCTCTGTGATATTGTATTTATAATTATCTACTCAAAATTTCCCTTTGGAGGTAGCACAGACATTTCAAACTCAACATTTCCCAAACAGAGATCCAACTTTCCATGCTCAAAACTTCTCTCCCTGCTATTTTAGTAAATGGTGCCCTATTCTTCTAATTCCTTAGTCTAGAAAGCTTGGCATCATTCTTACTCTTCTTTCTCCCTTACTTCATATTCATACCAGCAGTAAATTTTTATGTCTCTACCTCAAATATATCTAGTGTCCAACCATTTCTTATCATCTCTACCTACAGAATCCTGGTCTAAACCAACACCATCTCTTACCTAGATAAGTGCAATTGACTCCTAATTGTTCCCCCTCCTTCTGTCTTTCCTCCCTTTAGTTGATCCTGAATACCAGACTGATCACCCCAAAACCTCATTCTGTGCATGTCTCCTCTGCTAAATCTCTCCAATGAATTCAGAGTCCAAACCAAGGCCTTTGAGACCTTACACAGACGCCTTCACTACTTCTCAGACCTAATTTTCTATTTCTCTCTCCTTCAGTCATCCTTCTCCTGCTGTCCTGAACTCTTAGAGGCTTCCTCAAAATTCCTCAAAAATTCCTGGCACATTTGATTCAATCCCTTTGCAATTTCTGTTCACTCCACCTGGAATACTCTTCCCTCTGTGTATACACGACTTGCTCCCTCTCTTTCTTTAGGTTTCAACTCAGATACAACTTTATCAGTGAAGCCTTCCCTGACTTCCCTTTATAAATAGCAAACCTCCCACCAAACCTTCTAGATTCCCTTTACCATGCTGTATCCTCCTCTTTGGAATCTATTTGCAAATGTGTGTACACACACACACACATATAATACACACATAAATACATGCAAATATATATACACACATCCATGCATACAAATATACATGCACGTAAAAATACATATATACTTGCATGTAAATACGTATGTATTAGTTTTGTTTATTTAGTTATTCATTATTGCTCAAATTGGAATATTATATGTTAGCAAGATTTTTTCTTAGTGGTTAGATAGTTAGATAGATAGGTTAGATAGATCCCTATCTCCTAAAATAGTGCCTGACACAACAGGAGCTTCATTCATGTTGAATGAAGGCAAAAAATGAGTATTTTTAGAACTTACTTTACCATTAGTATTTTTTTTTTAATTAGGAAAATAAAATTAAAAGACTAGGGGTCTAAGACAGGGAATCTCTCCCTAGCATAAATGAGTATGTTCATTCACATGCCTGGCTACTGTGAAGAGATAACTCTACCCTTGGATGCTCTCAGCTCTTGTGCCATTGGTTGCCAATTTTCTTAAGCTGGCTTCTTAACACACCTGTCTTTGATTTGGGGTGGCTTCTTAATTCTTAGATGACATCATGATCATGCTGGGGGTTTCCTCTACTCTTCCGGAGGATCTGGATTCTGTATGTCCACTGGAGGACAGTCCATGAGATAAGCCACCATTTCTGCTACCTCTCTTTTTCCCCTTTCTCCTGCTCATTTTCCCTTTCTTCCTCAAAAATACTAACCTCAACCAGGAGTATGCTAGCCAGATTCTTTTCCTCAATGACTGCGTGTTGAAAGTAATTTGTTCAATAAAATGCTCCCAATTTGTTTATCTGTATTTTTTATATCACTCTTTTCCCATTTCAGTGTATACTAGATCCTTTCTTGAATCTCTTCCAAGCTGAGGCATTCATTCAGAATACATAATTTTGTAACTTATATTTGGTCGGCATGATATATGACAGATAAACTCTATGATAGACTCAGTTCTGATTGCACCAGACTTAAAGGTGCTGTTTACAATTATTCAAATAGTTTAGAAAGTGCCTGCTTTCAAAATCTTGGTATTAATTCAAAAGTCAATCAAAGCCAAAATGTCCCTTTTAAAAAAACCTCAGCGTTTAAGTTACTAATTTAAAAATTTTCAGAAACAAAACAAAACAAACACAAGCCAGAGGTTGAATATTCTTTTTTCTTATCAAAATAGGAAAGATATTTCCTAAGTTTCTTATTATGGAATATTTATCTACATGCTATTATAGGAAAGTTACATAATTGAATAAAGATGACATCTTTTAACAGACATCAATGCATAATTGCCAGGCAGTAGACTTATAAGATCTTGCTTCCCAACTTGCCAAAGAAGGAAACACAGCATCAATGGACAATAGCAGAATCTTGGGGAGAGGGGGAATGTCATAAACAATTGAAAAACAGAATATTCAGCATGTTAATATAATCTATGATCTATAATGTGCATAATATGCTATTATATAATATCGGCAGTGCTTCCTTATACTCTTTTCTGGCTCTGAAAGAAAGCAAAGCAGGTTTGGTTTACATAGCCAATTTGCTCTTTCTTATCCACAACCTGTAGAGGGAATTTTTGTGATAAATAAGCATACTCAATGTGCACATTGATATCTTGTGACCAAGAGAGAAAAATAAAATTTTTGTATCTTTTAAAAGAAAATTTTAAAAATTTTCTCTAAAATTCCATTGCTTTTATTTACTTTGAGGTTCATGCTATTTAGCTTAATTTGAAATTTCAGGAAAAAAATCCAAGAAGGACACTTACCTTTTTATTTACTGAAGTATAGTATTGGTTTGTGGAGATACACTAACATAGATAATTATTCATTATACCACACAAGAGCAAAACTTGAGAAGTGTAGGGAAGCTGCTGTGAGAGAAGGAAAATGGAAGATAGAGATACAAGTCAACAATCCAAAAAAATTTAACACTATGTGTCAGGTACCATTTTGATTTTATCCAAGGCTACATCCAGTCTTGCATAACCAAATCTGCAAATACCAATAGTGAGCTTAAGAAAAGAAGAAGAAGAAAACTGCTTTGAGCAGTAGGTTCTGAGTTTGATCATTAGTTGAGTTCTTCCTTCCCACAGGCCAGCACCACTGCTTGTCTGATGCAAATCCAGGACTCTGTAAATTATAAATCATAGCAGATATGGGTCTTATGGCCTAGGCTGCTTGTGATTCATCAAAACCATGGATATTAAATGTGTAGCTCCAATGCGCTACTACTTAAAGTTGGGTTTTAGAAATATGGATGTTTTATATCAGAAGGAAGGATGCTTTGATTCTGACTATATGATCTAAATCTACATAGCAGAGTGAGAGATACTTCAGGTAGATACACAAGGTAGTCAAATTGGGGGTCGCCTTTACTTATTAAAGGTTTATTTGGTTATTCCAAAGGTTAAGCATTATATGTTAAGGAAAATAGCAGGGATTTTGTTGTTGATGATAATGTTTTATGTTTCATCTTCCTAGCAGCCATTATTGAAGCCTATCAGACATGAAATGGGATTAATCATGGGAATTATTCATCTATACATTTAGCAAAATAATTCATACTATTTAGAAAAATACATATTTATATTTAGAGTATTGTAGGTAATAAGCAAACAGGTGCTACTAATAATGTAGAGGAGATATTGTCTATCTTGGGGCTTTTCTTAATACAATTACTAAAGAAGATGCTGATGGCAACAATATTGGAGGTTAATATATGAAGCATATATGCTTGGACTTTATCAAAGCATTTACAATGGAGGATTATAGAAAGAGGGCCTGTGGCAGTTTGGTATTGTTTATGAACTCCAAAAATAGATATTGGATTGTGTTTGTAAACTGTTCGGTTCCTCTGGGTATATTAGCTTGTATTAGACGAGGTTTCACTTTTACTTTAATAAATCAAGATTGGGGCTTTTATTTGACCACGTCATTAGGATGACTCAGTTTGAGTCCCCAAACTCTTGGTGGGGATAAAACAGACTCTCACAGGGAAGTAGACACACAGAAGCAGGAAGAGAGAGTGTTCCAGGAAGAGAGGTGAGCCTGATAGTCTACAGCTGACCTTGTGAAGAGACCAGAGAAGCTGAGCTTGGAAAGAAATGAGCCCCAGGGAGAGAGACAAGCCTTATGCCAGCCCACAGCTGAGATTGGAAGAAGCTGTGACCACGGAGCCTTAAGAGGAAGGAGGAAGGATGAAACCTGCAGACATGATCCGCCATCTTGCATCAACACATGGCAACAGATTTTGGGTGAGAAAGTACCTCTTATGGTACCTTGAGTTGGACTCTTTATGGCCTGGTAACTGTAAACTTCTCCCCCAAATAAATACCTTTTTTAAAAAAAGCCAACAGAGTT
The DNA here is from genome assembly GCA_026826555.1 of Tolypeutes matacus. Taxonomy (NCBI): domain Eukaryota; kingdom Metazoa; phylum Chordata; class Mammalia; order Cingulata; family Chlamyphoridae; genus Tolypeutes; species Tolypeutes matacus. The sequence continues at coordinate 34,740,774 of JAKSZT010053764.1, read as the reverse complement.
CTGGTACTTTGCATTAGCACCCCTTTGGCTGACTAATACAGGGCCCATTAAAATTTGACCAGTTTTTCATTTGATGATTCCACATGTGACCCCTGAGATATTATATAAGTATAGAGATCATAAGGTATTACAAAAATTTCCATATCTGCTGCAATAAATCAAGGACTAGATATCAGCCCCTTAATATATTGTATTTTCTTTTCTGCAACTTAGCTTGTTTTAGTAGCAACATATTTAGTAATGAAGTGACCCAGTCCAAACTTCATTTTCAACCTATGGCCATTAAGAAAGGAAAAGGCTATTTAATAGTCATACATTACCCTCAAAATTCATACCAGGTGTTATCCTACACTGTCTAGCCAACATGAGTTGGTTATACGGGTATAGGATATTTTCACAAAGTCCTTTTAAGATATTTATGTTTTAAACTATCTTGGACTGAATTAAGGATGGACCTGCCTATTTTCCAGTGAATTGTATTATATCAAGGAAGCATAAATAGTAAATAAATCATCTGAATATAATCTAGGCATTCAATTTATTGGAATGGGTGTTTGATTTCTTTACTCCTACAGAAATATTTGGTGTTTTATTGTGCTTCCTTTCATATCCAATGTATTTCTTTATATCTGTCCCTGAAGGGGCACTAACAAGCAATAGAAAACTTCTACATCTTATAGGAGATACAGTTAGAACATCAGTTAAGGTCCAACAAAGGTTCTGTAAGAATTTAAAAAAGAGAGAAATTAATCCAGGTAGATGATAAAAGTGGTAGGGAGCTGGGTAGGGGGTGGCAAGACAACCTAGAAGTTAAGCAAAAAGCTGATACCTCCCCTTGATGGAGGAGTAAAGAGAAGTAAGTTACCTAGAGGCTGCCTGAGTTCAGGGATTCCCAAAAGAATCTGGAATCATGGCAGATTTTGTCATGTGGGAGATAACAGTATGGAGGACACATAGCTACATATAGAGAGGCTACTAGAGGCAGAGAACATGAGGGAAAAAAATAATGGCTCATCCTCCCCAGTATCACTCACTGACTGAATCCAGGTGGAACCCAACATTAATAGGGCCTAGGATGCACAGCCTGCAGGAATCAACCACCCCATGAAACAGAGAAGTTTCAAAGACCAGGATAGTTAAACACTACTTGGAAATGCTATAGAGTTTGTTCTTTTTCCATACATATTGGGAATGTGAAACATTAATTGGCCTGAGTTCTTTTCTTCAACTCTATAGTCATAATTTGAGTAAGTAAGACAAATGATTCCAATTGCAGATAAAACTGCCCTTATGGGAACATTTACTTTGAAGTTTATATTTTGACATTTTTTTTTTAACTTAAAATTCATGAATCCTATTTCTTTCTCCTTTCTATATTTAGTTAATTGTGGATTTTGCAGGCTGTTAAGCATTTTGATAATATAAAATGGAAGCTTTAACGTGATGATAAAACGTTGTCTAAATACTTATTCCATAGTAATTTGATTATCAAAGTAATAAAAATGCTTTTCAGTAATTTATTCTGTAAAATAAAAATGTCACTAAATTGGAAGTGTAATATATGCTTCTAGGCTGATGATATGCCAATATCCTTTAAAAGATAGCTTGACTTCAGGCCTCCAGCCTTATATTGCTTTTTCATAAATGTGAACACAGACCTAAAGTTTCCTGCCTCCATCTGCTCAATGGGTATTATCATTTGATATACAGAAATAAGATTTAAAAATTTAAACTAGTTGGTCTTTCCAGACTTTAAATGTTTGATCTTTAAATTTTGTTTTTATTCCAACAAACTGCTCTTTCGTGATCATAACACATTTTGGTATCACAGTGTATCAGCATAACAAATGTTTCCTTCTAAATTTTTCTAAATCATTCTATTAGTTAATCTAAAACAGGGTTTCTCGGACTGGGTCTGGAGCATTATTCTTGGGTATCCATGATTTACTAATCTAGTATGTATAGGACAAAAAGCCTTATATTTAGACTATAATTGATGGCTTTGGGAACTCAACCCCAAGATCCATTTTATGCCATACAAAGAAGTTTTCATATTGAGACACACATATCAGGCTCTCTTAGTTGATATGTGGAAACAAAAACAACTGATGTATTGGGGAAAATTTATAGCTCTAATTAATGTATATTATCTCAGTGATATCAGAGTAATATAGAATTATATTATGCAAGCTGACATTTCATCAAGTGACTTGAAACTTGTAAGAAGATAACATGAATAGTAAGAAGATAACATGAATAGTAAAGAACTGGTAACCATGGCTTCTAGAAAAAGGTTTCCTAAAACCAAATTCAATGTGTCCACACCATTGTATAATGAGAAGTTTATGATGACCAGCAGAAGAGTTCCATTCCAATTTGTAAGTGGTACACATTTAGCCTATCAACAGTCACAAGTAAGATGACCTAATAATCTTTCCTTGCTTTAATCAGCTGCTCAGCAACCTTCTGATTATTATTTAGTTTGAATCCCTGCCTTAACACCAGATGAGTAGGTGCCATCCATAAATACATTTTTTGAACTGATATTGTGACATGCCATGAGTTCATTTCAGTGAGGGACAAGGCAGGGCTTGCTCACAGGTTCAGTGTGCAGTGCTGAGAATGGATATTATGGTGAACACTAACAAGCCAAGCTGGCCATCCAGCTGAGTCGTTAATATGAGTGGGAAAAGCTGAGAAAGAGCATTTGGGCAGGAGAGAGGTTATAAAGTCAGAATTGCCAAGAGTGAAAGTATCCAAAAGGAGAATGATAGGAGGAAACTAACAAGGTCTCAAAGTCTCAGAAACAAAACCGTGGTCATTTTTTTTATGACAATGAGGAAAATGCTGTTAGAGTTCTACCCTACGTATACATATGTTTGATTTGCCATTTCAATTTTACTACTTGTAAAGAATGTTTTCACTAATATTTAATCTGCATGGCAGCACTATATTGCATTTTAAGTAAATATATTAAATAAGTTGATCTTGCATTTCATACATTAGCATCTTGGGTACTTGAATAATGTAAATTCTCTTCCCTGAACATGAACACCTCTGAGTACGTTGTTGGAATTAAAGTTTTGAACAGCGAAGTTAAGAGACATGGAGATCATACTTTGGGAAGATCTGCTTGTCTTGACTGCTCCTTCTCCAAGATGCCATCTTGAATCAGTTAGGGTGTTAATTTAGAATTTTAAAAAAGTCCTCCAAATCTCAGTGATATCTAGCATTGTTATGATGAATCTTTGTTAGATTCATTTCTTTCACATCACAGTCTAAATCTGCTTAGGTGGGAGAGACAGCTCTGTTCCACTCAGTCATTCAAGAATCTAAGCTCCTTTCATCTAGTGGCCATCTTCTAGGGTCTCAGAGTTCTTTGCTGGATTTTCTGGATCTGACAAAGGAAGGAGGAGAATTTATACAAACAGTACATTAATATTTAGGTCTGAACACTGTATGTATTATTTGTTTCCCCATCCCATTGGTTAGAACTCATGCACATCTAACTGCAAGGATGGCTGGGAAATAGAGTTTAAAAGAGTGTCCAGGTAGAATAGGTTTAAGGGAATAATGAATACTTATCACTTCTATAACTCTTTATGTCATCATCTCTCTCTACAACCTTCTCCATCACTGGAAAAGCTATGAAAAAGTCACCTCAATATGCACTTGGTTTTAACAAATAGCTCATAATTTCTAAAAAAAAAAAAAAAAAAATTAAAATCTGTACAGTGTAATTTTTACAAGCAAACAACACAAAATGGTTTCATATGGTTTGGGGATTCTCTGTGAACACACTGTATATGCCACAATTAGCCTGCATTTGATATGAATTGAGAGAATTATAGGCAGTAAATTTAAAACAAGTTCTTGAATATCCTTTGTATTAGTATATATATATATTATTATTTGAGCGATCTGGTTACAGTTCTTCATGGTTTTTTATTTGTTCATCATAAGAGACATTAAATATCCTTGTAAAAACATATTTTAACAGATAGAAGCATTTATACACTTGCTTTAAGAAAGAACTTGTCAGTGGCCTTTTGAAAGAAAGCCTTATCTTTACTAACCTTGAATAATACATCAAGGAAGAAACTTTCAAAATAAATTCTTCACAATAAAAATCTGACACAACCATAGCTGGTATACAGTGCATTTTACAAATCTTGTATCAGAGGGAAGAAATGGCTTATTAGTTCTAGAACTGTACTTTCCAATATGGTGACCATTAGCCACATGTGATTATTTAAATTAGAATTAAATAAAATTAAATAAAATTTAAAATTTAGTTGCTTAGTCACTCCAGTCACATGTTAAGTGCTCAATAACTATAGAAAGCTAGTGGCTACCATTTTTGACAGGGCAGATAATACGAATTTTCTACAATATAGACTATTCTATTGGATAGAAGTGGTTGAGAACCATAGTTTGCCAATCATTAGCAAAGGGATAAAGAGAAACAAAACAAAGAGAGTGAGAGAAACATATCCAGATAAATATTTACAGCATGCAAGGAATGCTTGCCTGCTACCTATTTCTTTTTTCCTCATTCATGAACAAATCTGAATCTGTTCAGTATATTTTTAAAAATAGCTTGTTTATTGAGTGTTTGATGACTGGAGAAGGGTGGCTAGCTCATTGGAGACTTTTATTTATTGCTTACACTAGCATAAAGACTTTTTCAAACTATTCAAAAGAAATCCATTCTGCTTAGTGTGAATGGATATCTTGTATTAAGTATATAGCAATCTGATCTGTAATACTTATAATAGCAAATATCTCTATATTTACTTTTGACATGAAAGCCAAGTAGGCCGCTAACGCTTTTTTTCTTTCTCTCTCTCTCTTGCCTTTCCCTCTACCCTCCCACCTCCTTCTTTTTTTTTTTTTTTTTTTTGTTCCTGGAACATTCTGTTTTTTTTACAAGCTAACAAGTTTGATGTGGCCCTGTGTCTTATTCCCTTCCAGGCTTGCAGCTGTTTTGGCAACAGAAGAAAAAAAATCCCCATAACAAATCAAATAAAAGCCCTTTCTGTGAAGAGGAATTGAAAACAGCAGGCCTCAAAGAGGACTGCACATGAGATGCCTTGTTCTGGCTTTCAACACAACTCAAATCAGAAACACATTACCATAATCTGAAACAGCCCACCGCTAACACAAGACAGATGGTGGGCAATAACCCATGCATCATTAGTAAATAAATTCCAGCATTAAAGGCTTTACAAAGTATGACAACATTATCTGGGCACAATTACTGCCCCTCTCCCACCCCCAACATCATTTCAGTGTGTTATGGGTTGTGTTAGGTTTATTTATTTTTTTTTTCTTCCAACTCCATGAATCTGAAGGAAGTTTAAATACAGCACAAGTTTTAACCAGATGAAACCTATCTCAGTGTACAAGACAGGTCTGAAACTTCATAAGGGAAAAATAAAATAGCTGCCAAAGTGTAATAGCTCCCATGTTCTGCCATTGGATCAGCTCTCGGCAATTTATTGCACTGCCCTCAGCGGGCTGGCCTCACCCTGCCTGGTACACCTCTGTGCCTGTATCACACTACACACTTCAAGCAAGAATTTTGGCAGCAGATTTGCCACAAAGCTGAAAGATATATGTGTGATTTCTCAGCTTTCCTTTTGCAAACGATACCATCTGTCTCCCACTCCCCAAGATTCCCCCACCGAAGAAAAAAATCCTTTCATTCAGTTGAGAGAGAGAGAGAGAGAGAGAGAGAGAATTAACTCTATAAAGGTTGGAAACTGAAAAACTAAAAACAAAATCCAAAAGCAGAAAGCCATTCATCAGATGCCTAAAGATACCAATTATTTTGCTTTGCTTTAATTTATTTGTTCAGCGGATAATGTTATCCGCTGGGAGGAGCATAGGAATGTAGCTGAGGATTATACAGGTCTCTGGGATTCCCCTGGGTTCTGCAACTTTTCTACAAAGTCTAGGCTGCCACTTTCTATGCAAACCTTCCTAAGCTAAAAATCAAACTGTGGTGCTGGCCATAAATTCTAGAGCAATTTAGGCTTTCCGTGAACAAATATTAAGGCTATCATCCCTAAATGAAATTACATATTCCTCCTCAACAATGGGCAATATAAACATTTTTGTCAAATGTATCAGTATGTGTTTTTTTGTTGTTGTTTTTTTTTTTTAATGAAAGAGAGAAACTATTTTACACTAATTTACTTGGTAAAGAACTAGGGACAGAGAAAATAAATTCTAAATTGGCTAATCCCATATTATTAGAAGGCCAAGTGAAAATATCTACATGACACCATCTAATGACCCAGTCAATTAGCCACACAGATGTGCTTTAGAATCTCTGAGCAGAAAGTTACTTTCTCCAGTCCAGGACCTCGGGGGATGGGGTGGGGGGGTGGAGAAAAGAAAGAAAACCTTTTGTTTTCTGCTGTCCCCTTCTCTTCAGAACACACAGAACTCTCCTTCCCTTAAAACTCATGTGAAGGCTGACTGCACAAGCTTTTCCTGATTACCATCTAAATCCTTTTCCTCTATGTCCTTCTCTTTCCCAATCTTAAATCAATATTTTTATGTGTACATATGTATCTACTTTCTCTTAATTGACTGTGTGTTTATCTTATTTCCGCCATTAAATTTGTGAGATTCCTGAGGGTAAAAACCATGTCTAATCTATGCTTTAAATTCCCCTTAGCACCCGGCACAGAACACCACACTCAAGCTAAATGGAATCACAACTTCGAGAGAGATGCCAAGGCCCCGGGCGGTGCAGACTCGGACTGAGTCTATGAGTTCCAGGTGAGTCTGTTCCAAGGCGGCTTTTCTTTGGCAACTTTTCTTTGAGCTCGCTCCAGCTTTCCTTGGGAACAGCTGCTGAGGAACGGTCAAAAGGAGGTGAGTTAAGGTTTAATTGGTTCCTGAGGTATGCAATTTCCTTCATGATCTGCACATGATGGAGGGAATGTTAAATGGACTCTGATAGTGAATCAGTAGACAGAATGGAGCAAAAAAAATTTATTGATCAAAAGACTTTTCAAAAATGGCACATTCTATAAAAGCAAGGGTTAGTGCCAAAAAATCTTGGCCTGTTTTCAATGCTGTAATTTCCAATATCACGTTTTATAGTGTCTCTCTTCTATCTTGTGGTAATGCCTTAGCAGTATGATTTACTAAGCTATCATTTCATTATCCTCTCCTCCTCCTCCTATTCCTCTTTCTCTAGGACAAATAGGTAATTAATAAACTTCTACATGCTCATTTTTAAAGTACAGTCTATGTTTGAAGTTGGTTAACCAGATTTAACATCTGTTCTCTAGAGTTTACATCTAAAAACAAATTTCATGAATGCAAACATTAAAATCATGAATAAAAACAATATATAATTGCACATTCATTAAATAGTTTCGGTTCTTACCTTTACTTTTACCTGTATCAAAGAGCAAAACAGTACTCAGGACAACCTCCAACTCCCAAAGAAGCCCCTGTATTTCAACTGCTCATCCCCTCCCTACCCAAAAAACTGTCAAGTGGCCACTGGCTCCACCCGAGGTGTGGGAGGTGGGCAACATGGGAATCCGAGTGGGTTCCGTGTAATATTTTGGGTAATCTAAGCACCTCTTAAAATATATGTATATATATATATAAACAACATTTTTGTAAGCAAATACACATATATGCATATATATTTATATATCATTTTACAAATGTTTGTATGTATTGTGAGAATTTTGATTTTTACCCATAATAAAAAAAAAAAAAAATCAAAAAAAAAAAAAAAAAAAAAGAAAGTATAATTATACTTTATTTTAAAAAAAAGAGCAAAACACATCAGGAAACATGTGGCGGAAGAGTTGCCTTTCTTTTTTTTTATAATCAAGAAAGCCTTTTCCTAGGAAATTCAGGGGTAATTAATTAATATTTTTGCATGCCAGGAAACATGCCAGAGGTTTGGGGTACAGCAGTGAACAGAAGAAATCAATGAGAACAGTGGGTTGGCCAGACAACAAGGGTAGACTTACTTCGGTGAATTGGGGTAGGTAGGGGCTCTTGTGAAACCAGGGGAGAACCCAGGGGCACAGCATGGTCTCCTATAAACCTGAACTAGATAGCATGAATAGACCACATAATTTATACAGTATATCCTGAATGACGGGCAGGGGCAGGGGGCCAGGAGGGGCATTTGTCACCTCACTGAGAAATCTCCAGCCATATAATAGTAGCTATTTGTTTTTCTTCAGTTTTTTGTATGTCTGCGGCTAGAGCAAGTAGTTCAGTTTAAAAAATATTTTTGAAGTTTCTAGTGCCTCAGTTTCCTTATCTGTAAAATGGATAAAATAAGTCTGTATCTCGCAGGTTATTGTATTAAGTGAAATAGTATGTATAAAGTTCTTAAAATGGCACAGAACATTTATTAAACATGAAAAAATTTAGCTGGTGTTTTTCACTGAAATTCAGGCACTTGGCTAGACACCCTTGGTACAAAACAACTAATTTCCCTTGCCATCTGGAAACTTGCAACCTAGGAGAAGAGACTGATGCAGGAAAATGACTTTTATATAACGTGATGGTATCTGCATCCACTCATTCAGTGCTATTTACTGAGCACTACTCTGTGCCATGCACTATACTAGGTACTGAGTATGCACAATGAAAAAGAGAAAGCAAGATTTCTGTCCTCGGGGGCGGATGTGGCTCAAATGGTTGGGCGTCCGTCTGCCATATGGAGGAACCCAGGTTCGATCCCCGGGACCTCCCGGTTAAAAAAAAAAAAAAAAAGATTTCTATCCTCATTAACTTTACAGTTCAGTGCAAGCTGGAGGAAGAGAGATTAATAAAAAGTCTCAGCAATAAAAGCCACTTTATAATTTCATACGTATGTCAAGAGTGGTCGCATGTGATAAGGACTTGTAAATGGTCCCTAGTATTAGTGACTTATTAATAATTGCAAATCTTTGAAAGAACGGATTCTGGGGAGTATTGAGTATAGAAGCTAGATTGGAGTAAGCTGAAGAAGGAGGGAGAGATGAAGAAATGGAGAAATCACACAGATTCTGCTTGCTATATAGCTTTAAGAGATATGCCTGGGGTGTTCTGGAAGCCCAGAGGAGGAGGATTTAACCCAGCCTTTTGATTCAGGATCAGTTTCCTGGAAAAGCTGACGTCTAACCTGAATCTTGAAGAATGAATGATGTATGTAAAGGAAAATGAGAAAGGTATTGAAGCAGCAGGAATAGCACGGCTAAAGTCAGAGCTGTGTGAAACAGAAATGTACGTATAGGATGGTTCAAAAAATTTCCTGACTTGAACATTTTCCAAAGGCCTACAAATGGTTTAAGTTGTCTTAAATATAATTCTAGTTTGCTTTGTCCAGTGGACAACAATATTCAGGCTGGTTCTATCAGTCATCTGTTGCCATAATACTGCTGCCTAACAAATAACCACACAAACAATGACACAGAGCAATAAACAGGTATTTTTACACCCAAGTCTATGATTCATGTAGGTGGTCCTTCTCATCTGGGCCTGGCTTGGCTGATCTCAGGTGGGCTTGCTTATGCATCTCTGGTCAGGTATGGGTTGGGTATGACCTGTTTGCTCTAATGTGACTTCACTTGGAATAACTCAGCTCTCCTCAGTGTGATCACTCATACTCCAGCAGGCTAGCCTGAATTTGCTTTCATAAAGATGGCAGGATTCCAAGCAAGTGAATGGCCTTTTGAAGCCTAGCCTTGGAACTGGTGCATTATGACTTCTACTGTATCCTGTTGATCAAAGTAAGTCATATGACCAGGCTGGATTTAAGGGGTAGGGAATAGATTCCACCCTTGATGGAACTTACTTTTGAGTAATATTTCAAAGGGTATGGATATGGGGAGGAGTGGAGAATTGAGTCCTTTTTTCAATCAGTTTATCTCATGGGTAATTAATACTTTGGGGTTGAACTTATTCCTTCAAAATTTGTTTTCAAATGAAAATTGAAACTTAAAATACTTCATACTGAGATTTTTACTTGTCAGAATGTATTTGTCAACTTGCTGGTTAGGTAGGTCTCTGAACATTAACAAGCCCAATACCACTCCTTTCCAGCCTTGAAAGTAGTTATAAAATGGCATATGTTGAATAATGAGCATTTTACCTCTTTCTAGACAGTAATACATATACTCAACTCTTTGTCTAGCTTGGCTGAGACCCTGGAAAAGAGAAATTGCTAACTTTACAGGTCAGATAATATTTGTACCACAAATCAAGTGGGCATGGTAGGGTGTCTCAAAGAACTTAAATCTAGGTCCCATCCTCTTTCATGTGATTCCTGTTTCTGTCCATAAAATAAACAGATGCCATGGCTCCAGCTTCACCAGATTTTTTACTTTTCCAACTCTGCCCTACTAAAATTGAATCATAGGTCATATCAATTTTTGCTTTGAAAGTTGACTTTTCCCCAGAGATTTATATTTGGGGTATGGAAGGTACAGTGGTTTAGGAGGCTGAGAATGAAGCCATAATTGGGCTTCAAGCTCAAAGTCTTTGCTGAAAGTCAACTTTTAACAAATTGCCCTACATAAGTAGTTTTGAGTTCTGGCCCAGATGTTGATAAAGTGGTGCTTTAATTATCATTATCGCATTCTGGTTATTCTGTGTGACTTTCTCAGGGATTCTTTAAAGGACCAGAACTTCACCAGAATTCCTAACAGTATCCATAATAACACTTCTTCTCCAGGCCCCACTGAGCTTCTCAGAGATGACGGAAATAAGGTTGTCAATTCAAGGCAATAGGAAAGATATATTAAGAGAAACAAAATGGAAGATAGTATTAGAAATCTTTCCCATCCATGATATAACTTGCTGATTTCATTGTTCAGAAGTTTGGCCAGAATTTCTCATCATTTTGCACAGTATCATGCTTTGTTACATTTCCTTTGAAGCTTCTTGAGCTTGAAAACATGGGAACTAAAACAAAGTAAAATCTGTTTCCATGAATTTCTCCTCATTCTAGCCAAAAACTCTTGGGTCTGTATAAACAATATTCGACAATGTCTCCAGAGACTGACAGATAGTATCACTCTCCATTCCCTGACATCTCTGTGATGTGGTGATATATGACTTGGAAAGTCAAAATATTCTAGGTGGGAAGCGGATGTTGCTCAAGCAATTGGGTACCTGCCTACCATATGGGATGTCCCGGATTCGGTTCCCGGTGCCTCCTAAAGAAGACTAGTAAGACAGCAAACTGATGCGACAGGCTGGCACAGCAAGCTGACATAACAAGATGATGCAACAAAGAGACACAAGGAGGAAAACACAATGAGAGACACAACAAGCAGGGAGTGGAGGTAGCTCAAGCAATTAGGCACCTACCTCCCACATGGGAGGTCCCAGGTTTGGTTGCCAGTACCTCCTAAAAAGAAGATGAGCAAACAATGAACAGACACAGAGAGCAGACAGTGAGTGCAAACAACAAGGGGGGCACGGGGGATAAGTAAATTTAAAAAAAAATGTTCTGGGGAAAGCTATTCACATTTCCAGTATTGTAGTTTCAGAATGAAGGGAACATGAGTCAACTGTGATCACGAGATGAATCATTTCTAAAGTATATCTTCATTTATGATTTTTATTTATTGTAGGAAAATAGAAGAAAAATAACAAAGCAAGGTAAAGACATTTGAAGACTGTAGACTATCAATATAGGATAGTGGCTGCTTTAAACCCTTTTATGAGAAGTAATTTAAGTGGAGATGTCACAACATAAGAAACAAAAATAGGAGGCAGATGAGGAAGAAATTTAGAACAATCGTATACCATTCTATCATATCTAGGACTGTCCACTGGGATAGTATTAAAGTTAAATTCTTAGAAGTGACTTCAAAATACAATTCAAAGTGGGGGCCACTGAGTTATTAAGAATCCATTTTTTTCTACCATCAGAACATTACATAGATTTCAAAAGGTTTAAATAGGAGTGGATGTGGCTCAAGCAGTTGGGCGCCCACCTCTCACATGGGAAGTCCCAGGTTTGGTTCCTAGTGCCTCCTAAAAAAGATGAGCAGATGCAACAAGTTGATGCAACGAGTTGATGAACAAGCAGACACAATGAGCAGACACAACGAGCAGGGAACAGATGTGTCTCAAGTGGTTGGGCAGACACCTCCCACATGGGAGGTCCTGGGTACAGTTCCTGGTGCCTCCTAAAGAATACGAGCAGACAACAAGCGGACACAATGAGCAGAGAGAACGAGCAGACACAGTGAGCAGACAATAAGCAGACAGACGAGGGAGCCATCTGGAGCAGGGGGGGAGGAAAGGTATAATCAATACATAAAACCAATTTCTAAAGTGAAAATTTTAGAAGATGTTTTAGAGTTATAAAGATTCTTAAAATCATGCCTAGGCATTAAAAATGTTAGCAGCAGGAGGAAATTGGTGATATCATCTGTTTACTACTGATCCTAGACACTTTAGGCTCAGCACCAAGAAAGTTATATTTGCTAAGAAAGAGTGCAGGAGGAGGAAAAGATGTATTTAGTAAACCACATTGTAGAATTTGGCATCAAAAATTTATTATCTTTTTTAGTTACATCCAGTGTAGACAAGTGAGATTGAATAAAGAGAAAAATAATGTGGGCACAAAATAGAATTCAATTCATCACACTCATCTTGTGGAGCTATGAGCTTTTATGTTCCTTTAGGAATGGATGGGTAGTGAGGTTCAAAGAAACCCAACAATTTTATCATGTTCCTATTCTACATAATCTTTCCTTCATGGATTTAGCAGAAACTAGATAACAGTTTACAATTTCAATTCCCACTGCTATTTTGGAAACTAATCAGGAGTGAAGACCAACACTAGTCTTTCAAGATTTGTAATGGAAAAAATAGAAACTTGGCTAAACTGAGTCCTTCAGCCAGATGTTTTGATTGGCAACCAAATAAAAAAGGGAAAATATTTATCTAAGAAAAGTGGAAACTTTGGGCTCCAAAGAACACACTACAGTCTTAACAACATCAGGTGTTGGGTTCCTAAAAGAAATAACTGCCATTATTCTTCTTTAATAAAATTCAAATTTTTAACTGGTGTTAAAAATTAATTATTGATATTCTACATATTTTTAACCACTTCTCTCAACTATTTATATTTTGAAGTTTTTTCTATGTACATTTTGAATAACCAATATTCCTGTGTTTCTGCTCCAGAATTCTGGCATATTATATTTATTTCAGTTTATCCTGGAAGTTAGTATTTAGTATGTTTGAATAGTAACTGGTCCACCATTACTCATGTTAAAACAGAATAAATTAATCTTAGGAGTGGGGTACAAAATATTCTTTTTTCAGGTTCACTAAGTCAGTAAAAGTTAAAGCTGAAGCAAGACCCAAGAAGTTACCTTGCTAGTATAGTCGTAAAGCTCACACAAGATCCCTCATCACTGAAGTTCTAGAACAGTGGTCACTCATATTTAATGTCAAAAACAGCAATCCCATTTTAGAAAATGTAAGGTAAATTTAACAACCAGTCTACAAATTTCGAGATCCAAGCCCTTCTATTATTTATATTACCCTAACAACTTCCTCAGCATCACCCAAATACTCGTCACCTTTCCTTTATGCTCTATAGAGCTATAGCGTTGGTTATTTCTCTATTTTGAATATGTCATGCAAAAACACTTATTCTAATTTGACCACCAAGTTGCTGAAGAACTCTGTGGTAGCATGTATGAAATGAAATGTATAAATCACAATTGTAACACAAATATGCTGTTGAGGAGTTTGGGTTCTTGAAACTTTATTTCAAAACTATTTATTATTGCTCTTCTACTTGCTGATTTGAGATGAAACTCATTTTTAAAAAGAGACAAGTTTATTGTTCCAAGTTTCTTGAGTATTTCTCAAATTGGGAGTTGCCAATCGGCTCCGGCTTCATGTGTGAACTGTGCAGTATCCCAGGGCCCACGCTAAAAAGGACCCTACACTTGATTTAATGTTTTCTGCTGTTGCTGTGCTGAAATTCTTAATTTTTGTAAAAGGGGCCCCACATACTCATTTTGCACTAAACCCTGCATATTATGTAGCTGAGCCTTTTGCCAAACTCCCACCTCCCTAACTGCTATGTGACCAGGGAATAAAGGACAATTACAGAAACTAGGTTTAATTGAACAAAACTTCTTCTGCCAATTCTTTATCTACTAAAACCTTTCCTCTGTCCAATAAGTACCTCCATACTTACAATAATTGTTTCAGTCAGATAACACAGCTGCACTTTATCCTTTATTTTTCAATTTTCATTTCATTTTATCTTAATTTTTACTTTTCATTTTATTTCACCTTTATTTAGGTGTAAGTTCAAATTAGAAATTGTCAAATCCCATCATTTCATGAAATACATCATTATTGTTTTCTCTAGTCAGTGGATTAACATTCTGACACTACTTATTTATATTCTTATATTATTTTTCAGGAGGTACCAGGGATTGAACCCAGGAACTTATATTTGCAAAGCAGGCCCTCAACCACTGAGCTATACCCGTTCCCCATGTTTGATTTTTCATATTTGTATGGGAATTGGGATTGGGGATTGAAAAGGGAAGATATGAATCACAAAATTAAGAAAAAAAATTGAGAATTATTTCTTAATCCAAGAAAGCTTGACACAATATTTGTGAGCCCTGAGGATATAAAATATGTCTGTATAATCTTAGTTCTGTATAAATATTCTTTAATATTATACAATTGCAAAAGTCTCAGCTCTAAGAAACAGCTTCCCAAGCAATGTTTGGTCAGCACAAGTCACTAAAGTAGATAAAGTTTTTTGTCATATCCTCCCACCTCCTCTAGTTTTAGTATCTTTTTCTCTCTCTTGGTGCCAACTTTCCAGGAGCCAGAGTTAACTGCATACTCCATTAAGTATAGCAAACATGTTATATAACTGTTATTACACTTATATATTGCATTTTTATGCATCTGTCCCCCAACTTGACCAAGGCCAGTATTACATTGTAAGTCTTTAATCTCCAATTCTTAGTTCAGTTCAAACCCCAATATGTAGTATATATTCAGTAAATATTTATTGATTTAATGACCCTATATTTTTTATTACACTTCATAATTCAAACCTGCCATTGATTCTCTTGATAGGAAATTAAAAAATCTTAATATCTGAGGATCTGTTAATGACAATATCAACCAAAAATCCTACAAAGTTAGTGAACATTAACATGAAATTTCTAGATAAATAATTGAGCAAATGAAGAGAATTGATTTAACGATAGAATTTTAGGCATCAATTCAAGGGAAACTCATTTTTAACTATAGAACAATTTTTTATTTCACCTATTCACAAGATCAGTTCTGTTCTAGGCTACCATTGGGTCAAAAGCACACTTATTCTTTCATTTATTGATTCAATAAAAACTTATTGAGTGCCTAAACTCTTCCAGATATTGTGCTGGATATTTGAAAATGAAAACAAGGGAATATAGCTCTTGCCTAAGTAAAGTTTATAATCTAGTGGGACATGTATATAAGTGCAAAAGGGGCAAAATTGGTGAATACAAGGATGCTATGGTACACATAGCATGGTTATCTAACCTAGCAAAGGAGATGTGAGCTCTAGAAGCTTTTTTGAGAAATTAATGTAAAAGCTAAGTTCTGAAGGGTAAGAGGTACATACCTAGGATTTAAGCCCAGTCTCATTTTCATTTTGTCATTCACCTACTCTTATTTAGCAGCACTTCACTCATACATGCATTGGTTCATTAATTCAGCTTGCCAACAAATATTTACTAAGTGCCTTTAAGGTCTTGCATTGTTCTGAGCACTAGGAATATATCATTGTACAGGACAGATATGGTTTCCTCCCTTCTGTGAATTGACAGTATAACATTTAACATTTTGAATAACCATTATTATTTTTTTAATTTTCTATGCTTTTGTCTTTATGGTGCTAGAATATCCTGAATCTTCTGATTCTCTGGCACTTCCTTCTGCTTCTCCTTAAAGAGCTCTATTGCCTTCTCTGTTTCTTCAATGAAGATATCCCCAAGGTTCTGTATTCAGGAACTTGTAACTTGCTATTCTCCCATCCTTAGTAATCTAAAAGTATGCTCATGATTTCAACCATCACGTTTTATAGATAACTACCTAATCTACACCTTGCTCTTGATTTAACAGAGATTAATGGTATGGGGGGGGGGATTCATTGTATGTAACTATATCCCATAATTCCTATCAGCTTTATGCTATGTAAGCAAATTCTAGATTTCTGTAAGTTACATATTGACAACCAATTGTCCTTCTGAAACCACAACCCAAAGTGTCCAGAAAATGCTTATCGCCTTTCTATCTCCAACACTTCATGTAAGTTTCTTCTTCTCTTTTTTTTTTTGCTATAATTGGTTTCTTCCTTCTCCTAATCACCTAGGACATCTATCTACTCATCTTTTTTATTTTTCCCTTCCCACAATTCTAGTCATCCAATCCATTGCCAAATATTAGTAAATTTACATGTGTAATCTACAGCATCTTTCCTCTTCATTTCATGTCTACTGCACTATCCTAGCTCAGAGGCATTCATATGCTACTCCAGTCTATTGACATATTCTAATTAGTGGTTTTCCTACCATCACATTTCCCCCACTACCATCACTTTACATGTCATGGTCAGATTGATTTATTATTTTCTCATTCAAAAAATTTAATAACTGTCCATGGGAGACTACCTAGCACCAATTTTGAGCCAGAGAGCTCCCCTCAAATTAGTCTCTGCCACTTTTTAGCCTTGTGCTCTTAGGCAAATAACTTAATACTATGACCTGCGGTTTTTCCATATTTAAAATGGGGATAATAATTATTATTGTAAACCAGCTATTTATCAGTCACTCAGTATAAATACATTACCTTTATTATCTCAAATTCTCCCTTCAAGGTAAATATTGTTATCACTATCTTTGAAAAAGATTTGGGCTCAGAAAGTATAAATGAATTTCCTGGCATTACAAGACTAGGTGTTGCATCTATTTCCAAAGGGTATAGTTGTAAATTGACCACTTCCTCCCTTCTGTCAAAGTTAGACTTATTCGAATAATTATTTAAGGATAGCTTAAGGGCCATGATAGCAATCAAATATGTTGTATTTCAAAATTATGTGCTGATACCAATTTGCCATTAGTTCACTGGTAGACATGTCCTAGGATACTTGTACCTCCCTTATGCCCTTACAAACCTATTGAAGGTTGAATTTATGAACTTGTACTTGCACCATATAAGGTATAACTTATCTACAGTTAGTTGTACAGAGATGGGCACAGGGAACGGACAGCATCTCAAGCTTTTGAATTAAAAAGAAGAACACTCAGAAAATCTGAAAGAGAGTAGAAATTATATGTAAACTGAAGGAATCCTGAAGTCTGGATAGAGATTTGGGGCAGAGAGAGAGAGGACAGGAAGGAGAGGAGCAAATGCAAAGATAGAGAGAGAAGGAAAGAGGGGAATGAAGCAGATATAAGAGAGAAGAGGTTGCGTGGTTCCATAGATCACCAGAGCAATGCAGAGAAAAGCTGCCTTGACTCCTGATGTCCTTTAAATTCGCAGCTCCAATGCCCCTTTGGACATTCTGTGGGAATATACCTTGCCCTTTCAATTTTTTTTTCCTTTGGGCCATATAATGTGGATTTTTGATGTTTGCAACCGAATGATCTCTACTTTATTTAGTTTTTCACAAAATTGCCTAGCAAATTATATATCTACTCTTGCCTTCCTCAACCCCATCTCCCCAATTTATTATCTACACTTATCTAGAGTGATCTTCTTAAAAATAAAAATCTGAACATTCCCCACCTTACTTCGTTTCATGTATTAGGAATCCTGTTCCACTTTGAATAAAGTTCACACTCTTCAGCAAGGCCAACAAGGCCCCTCCTGACTGAGTCATTGCATACCTCTCTGACTGTTCTCACATCATTGCCCCATAACAAACCTGAACTATCCCTCAGGTATCACCCCTATTTCTCTAACAGGCACTACTGGCCACAGGGCTTTTACACTCTTTTCCTCTATAACTAACACCGTCAACTAGATTTGCTTCACGTTGGTTCCTGCCACCCACGTATTTCTAAAAGTGAACTTCTTGAGTCAAATAGATAGATAGATAGATAGATAGATAGATAGATGATAGATAGATAGATATTTCCAAATTCCTCTTCACAAAGGCTCTACCGATTTCCCACCAAAATATCAAGGTATATTTTCCCCAACATATGTTGACACAGTAAATAAAACTTTATAATCATAATCTTTCCCAAGTATTTTTATGCCTCCTTATTTCTCACCAGATAACCTCAATTTTCCACTCATACTCATCTTCCTTTAAGTTTCTTGTACAACTCAGGTTCTCACTCACTTCTGGTTGTTCACAGAAATCATTCTCTTTTTGTAAGACAGCACTACATCATCCCCTCCCAGCACGTTACCTTATTAACTCACCTGTCAGTGAGTTAATAGTTCAGATGACTGTCATCTGAAAACTCTTCTCTGACACTAATATTTAGGTTAGAGGACCCTCCCAGAAGCTCCCAGAGCCCCCTGTTATGATCTTAACATCACATATATCACTTTTTATTTCAGTCTGTGTGTTTAATTCTCTGTAGCCCACAATGGCCCACATACACTGGTAGAGCAGGGACTGTGGCATTGCTGTATTCCTAGCAACTAACTCAATGCCTGGTAGATTTGAGGAGTTTGGTCGCTATCTGCCACTGCTTCTAAATGGTTTACCCTAAGAGTCTCTATTGTCACTGCTATTGAAATCTGAAGACCTACTAGAGAACAGCAGTAGTATCAGCTATCATTTACTGATGCTTTCTAAGTGCCAGACATTTTCCCAAGAACTTCATATATACCATCTCATCAGAGTTTATGACAACCTGCTAAATAGGTTCTCCTATGATTCCCATTGTAGAGATGAGAAACTGAGGCACAGAGAGGCTAAGGAAATTTTCCAAGTTCTCACAAATCATGGATGAGCTGAGAGATGAATCCAGGCAGTGTAAATCCATAGGCTATGCTCTTTAACCATTATTCTTATGCTATCTTTGGGTGAATCAAATTTTGTGAGAATATGTGCCAGTGATTTCTAGGGATGGAAGTTTCACAGAGTCCTGTCTGGGGTATAGTGATTTGAGGTCCAAGTCCCAAATCTTAGATTTTAAAGCATCAGAGTCATCAAATTCTGCATGGTCCTACCACCTAAGGAGTATGTTGTCAGCTTTAGCTCCCAAATGGCTCCATGGCAGGGGTTCCCCATAAGAAGACTAATATCAAATTGATAAAATAGTATGAGAAAAATTGTCCCTTATTTCCTCATAAAAGAAAGTTTAAGGTCTTGATGGAAGGATAAAGAGTCAACTGAAGGCTTCAGGTCTATGTGAAGAAGAAAATAAATATAAACAGGATTCATAAATGGTGAAAGGAATGCCATCTAGAACATATTCAGAAAACTCTCACCCTAAAACATAGTAACGGTGCAATAAATAATATTGAATGATTAAATCAATGAATGGGTTTTATAATTCTTCCTTCTTCTCAAGGTGCTATTGCTTCCTGGAACTTTGATCCTTAAACTTAATGTATCCTCACAGTAATTTACTTATGTCCACTTTTCTTTACTGATGTTGTAGGTTAATACATTTATGATAATCAACTACTTTATTTTGTAGTATTATAGTGTTGGTATATTTATGATAATCAATTACTTTATTTTGCCAAGGGAAGAGCAGGGGAGCAAGGAGGGATAGGCAGGGACAGGACAGGGCAAGAAAGGAGAAGACAGGATAGGAAGGGAGTGCTGTGGAGATCTGTAGGGTAGAGAAAGAAGGAGAAGGGAAGGGAAAACAGAGGAGAGTTTGGGATCAAGGAACGGGGAGAAAACTTTCCTCTTTCTAATTACCATCTTAAAAACTTGTCTTGTCAACTTCCATGATACCACGTCCCCTCGATTTTCCTCCTATAATCTGACAACTCCTTCTCAGCCTCAGTTAAGTACTTCAGTATATCCAAAGGATATACGCATTATCTTCCAGTCCAAACAAGCTTCTATCTTGCCCAGGGTTTCCTTCTCAGCAAATGACACCAACGTTCACACTATCAGAAAACCAGTCATCTTTGGTTCCTTCCTCTGCTTCTTATCCCAAATCTAATCAATCACCAAATACTTTAAATTTCTATTCAAAATATCTTTTTAATTGGATAAGATTCTCTCCATTTCTACTTCTAATATCCTGCCTGGATATGATGAGGATGTCCATATTATTTAGATTGCATGTGTTTGCAAGTGACAGAAACCCAATCCTATCTAGGCAAAATACACAAAAATAAAAGCTTAAAAAGTTATTTGCAGGGGTAGTGATGTCATCAATGTGGCAATGTAAGATATCACCTGAAAAATACCTCTCCTTATGTTCATCAAATATAAGGACAAATTTCACTTGCTTAAAAATATGGAAGACAGTAGAGACTAGAAAAGGACTCCAGAAATCCTGAATCAAAGAAAGAGACAAATATCAGGCAGGAAACTTTTGTCCTGGACTGGCTGAGCCTCTCCCCTCCCTCTCCCTGGTCCCAGAACTCCTGGAACTGCAGCTTGGAGTTCTCCAGAGGCAGCAGTCAGGGTCCCTTCCACTGGGGTCACATAATATAGAGGAATTCCCAGCAGAGTTAGAATCCCATGCATATCCAGGCACAGTGACCCAATCCACAGAGACCCGGGAGGAACACTAGCTGCTTAAGAGTGCTGCATACAAAAAGGTCCCTCAGGGCGGGGAGGGAGAGAAACAGCAGAAAATAGCAGCCAGTTACTGTTGGCTGGACTTCCTAAATGCAAAACAGATTTTCTGGAGTGAAACACATTTCTGGATTGACCCCACCTGGCTCCCTGGGGTGGATACCCTAGTGGGAAAGAAACTGGAGACAGAAAAGCTTCACAGAGAAAAACAATAAAAAGGACTTTAAGGGGAGCAAATGTGGCTCAAGCAGTTGAGTGCCTGCCTCCCACATGGGAGGTCCTGGGTTCAGTTTCTGGTGCCTCCTAAAGAAGACGAGGAGACAACGAGTGGACACAATGAGCAGGGATGAGCAGAGACAACAAGCAGACATTGTGAGCAGACAATGAGCAGACAGATGAAGCAGCCATCTGGGGGAGAGGGGGGAAAGGAGTTTAAACTGAACTGCTGTAAAACTGGAGGGTCCCAGAACTGAAAAGTGTAAGGAAAACAGGATACTGAGTGAGAGAGAGAATTTAAACAAATCATAACAGATAAGGAGAAAACTCAGCACAAAAATAAACAAAACAGATAAAGATTTCTGGAGAAGGAACAGAGGAAAGGAAGCTTTCTCCTGTTGATGAAACAATTACACAAAAACTACAATTTTAAAAATTGTTACCATATATCCAAGGCAAGAATCAGATGAAGAAGCACTGAGAAAATATGATCAGTTAAAATCAGGCCATTCTAAATCCAGAATACGTTGGACTAAGCATCAAAAAAGAGCTTTAACACAAAGGAAATCAACAATAAAACTCTAGACAAGAGGGAGAAACTGTTAGAGTTAACTCAGCAGTATAACCAGAATCCTAGACAGCAGCAAAAAATGACAAGCCTTACTAATAAAAAGGAAGATATGGCTCAACCAAGGGGAAAAATAAAAAATTCAGAGGAGACACAAAATTTGGAATAACTAATCAAAGAAGTTGAAACAAATCTGAATTCAAAGAGATGAAGGAAAATATGCATAAAGAGATAAAAGATACTGAGAAGACTGAGCATAAAGAAGAATTTCAAAGTAGAAAAAGAAACATAAAAGAATTTATGGGATGAAAAGCATAATAGTAGAGATTAAAAGTACACAAGAGGGTGGGGACCCGCAGAAGTGGTGGTGGCAGGTGCAGAGTAGCCTGGCCAGGCTTGGAGGAGTGGAGGCATGGAGGCTGGGTTGCTGTTTGGCCGCTGCACAAGGAGCCTGGGGCCCAGTCCTTGCACGCAGGCGCAGACTTGCCTAGCCCCTGGACCGGCCGTGGCCCCAGCGGTGAGGCGTCCTGGCCAGACGATATGCCCTTGATGCGGTTTGGGGCTCAGCTGAGCAGAGTGGAGGCTGGGCGTGGGCAACAGGCAGAGTAGGAGACCCATGGGCCGGTCATCTGCTTAGGTGGATGTGGCGGCGGCAGTGGAGATGGACGCCTTGGAGGAAGAGAGCTTTGCGCTAGCCATCTCTTCTGCCTCTGATGCAGAACTTGATGCTGTGGTTGGCTATTTAGAGGACATTATCATGGATCATGAATTCCAGTTATTACAGAGAAATTTTATGTACAGGCAATACCAGGATCTTGAAGACACTGAAGAGAATAAACTCATCTACACACCCATTTTTAATGAATATATTTCCTTGGTAGAAAAGTATATTGAGGAACAGCTGCTGGAGCAGATTCCTGGATTTAACATGGTATCTTTCACAACAACATTACAGCACCATAAAGATGAAGTGGCTGGTGACATATTTGACATGTTACTAACATTTACAGATTTTCTGGCTTTTAAAGAAATGTTTCTGGGCTGCAGAGCAGAAAAAGAAGGCCAGGGACTGGACTTAAGCAGTGGCTGACTGGTGACTTCATTGTGCAAATCATCTTCCACCACAGCTTCCCAGAACAACCTGCAGCATAGCTCCCACCTCCAGGCAGGAGAATGGGTCCGAGTGTCACCAGCACCCTGGACTGGGAAAAGCTTCAGCTAATGCTGACAGAATATATCTTGCCAAGAGTATCCTGCAGCTGTTTATTAATGTGAAGTATTGATGGGTCAAAAAGAAAAGTCCCTGACCCTCAGGACCTGTTTCACTTGAACCACCTTCTTGTTTTCAGTAGCCCTAGTATTTCTTCTAGAGTAGACACCTCTCCCATGTGCTTCTCTCCCAGCATAAATGGTTATGTCAACAATGTGGAGTAACCCACCATCTCGAGCCCTCCCTGCCCCTAGTACCACAGCAGCCTCTGCACGAATCTTCTGTGCAGGCCCAGTTCCTTCACTTGGATCAGAGTTTCATGCCTTCAGCCCAAGTGGTCCAGCTGTGGGTTTTTGATTTGGAAGTGTTTTTATCTAGGGTGTCACTACCCATATCTTCTATTAATATAGCTAGTCTTGGCCATGGCAATCAACTAAAAGCCTTTAACCTAAAAGCTACATGTGAAAATCAGCTTGTGTTTCCAGGCCTTTTATCACTGTCTTCTGCTGGTCCTGATGTAATCCCACTGTTTTTTAGAAGCTCTTTTAAGCATTATTTTTGAAAAAATATTTTTATAGATGAATACTCAGGCTAACCAATACTCAGTGGATCTAATCTTGGGATTTCCATGATTATGCACTTAAAGATCGAAGTATTATATGCTGTGTGCTTTGGAGGTGTTAGTGCTATGAAGCAAAACTGCTTTCTACATTGGTGTTCCTGGTAGACTGATCACCAATGATATGAGCTGTGTGCTGAATGGAGACCAAAAGATATCCTTTCCTCAGAGCATGTTAAATGTATTTGTGCAGGTTTTCTTAAAATCCCTTCTGTATAAATCAATCCGTTAGGTTTTCTGTTGGGGTGGTTGTGAATTTAGTAAAAAAAAAAAAAAAAATGCTGCAAGCTCTGCAATTTCTTCTTGTCGGATCTCTCCTACCAAATGGTGTTTCACTGCTCTAGCTCAGCATGAGGAGGTAGCAAACAGCTTCAATGGTCATCTGTCTGGTTTTTGGTTTAGTAAAGCGTTTGGTATAATTACTGACCAGAAATATGTGTGGCATGTCCCTCAAAAGAAGAAAAGACAGTTTAATTCCCAATGTGTACCTCTGAAAGTTTTTTAAGTAAAAATAAAAAACCTGTACTGACTTTTCACTTAGCTGTTCTGGTTTTAAAGGATAAGGTATTTGTTATGTTTTTCTGTACTGTGTTGCTTACTAAGAAACACTTTTGTACTATGAATAAAAATCCAAGGTGTTTTGCAAGGAAAAAAAAATACACAAGAGCCCTCCAAAAGCAGATTTGAACAGACAGACAGAAGAATCGGTGAACTAGAAGACAGAGCAATTGAAATCATAGAGTCAGAAAAATAGAGAAAAGGATAGAAAAAAATTGAGCTGTGTATCAGGGATTTGAGTGACAGAACACAGCACACAAACATACATGTCATGGATGTCCCAGAGGGAGAAGAGAAGGAAAAAGGGGCAGAAAGAATATTTGAGGAAATAATGGCTGAAAATTTCCCATGTCTTATGAAAGATATAAATATATATGTGCAAGAAGTACAATGTACTCCAAACAGAATAAATCCTAATAGGCCTACTAATCAGAATTTCAAATGCCGGAGATAAAGAGAGAATTCAGAAAGCAGCAAGAAGAAAGCAATTTGTTACACACAAGGGATTGTCAAGACTAAGTGCCAATTTCTCATCAGAAACCATAGAGGAGATAAGACGGGGGCATGATAAATAAAAATTGGCAGCTAAAAATACTTTATTCAATAGAACTCTCCTTCAAAAATAAGGGGGAGATTAAAATATTCATAGAAAAACAGAAACTGAGAGAGTTTATCAACAAAAGACCTGCCTTACAAGAATTACTACAGGGAGTTTTACAGGTTGAAAGGAAGGAAAAGACATGACAGAGTGACTTGTATTAGTGTGAACAAATGAAGATTCAGAGAATATGTATTTTTGGTATTTTTTCAAATTTGGTTATAGATGTTAGTTGTGCAATATAAACCCCAGGGTAACCCCAAAAAAGTATTTAAAAATATACAGAAACAGAAATTATAAAGGGATGAGGCTTATACTTCACAAAAGATCAATTATATAGGAAAGGAGGCTGCAATGAAGGAAAAGACAGAAAAAAAGATATGATATATAAAAACCAAAGGACAAAATAGCTAAAGTAACTACTGCCTTTAGAGAAATAACACTGAATGTTAATGGATTAAACTAAGACATGGATTGGCAGAATGGATACAAAAGCATAGTAGACTCACCTTAGACCAAAAGATAAAAATAGGTTGAAAGTATAAGATTGGAAAAGATATTCCATGCAAATAGTAACCAAAAAAAGAGCTGGGATAGCTATACTAATATTGGGAAAAATAGACTTTAAGTCAAAAGCTGTTAGAAGAGAGAAAGAAGAAACATATATTAATAAAAGGGGCAATCCATCAAGAAGAAATAAAAGTCAAAAATATTTATGCACCTAACAATGGTGCCACAAAATACATGAGGCAAACACTGGCAAAACTAAAAGGAGAAATAGACATCTCTACAATAATAGTTGGAGACTTCAATACACTACCCACATCAATAGATTGAACATCTAGGCTGAAGATCAGCAAGGAAATAGAAAACTTGAATAATATGATAAATAAACTAGACATAACAGACATATACAGAACATTGCACCCCCTAAGGAAGGATATACATTCTTCTCAAGTGCATATGGATCATTCTTCAGGAGAGTCCACAAATTGGGTCACAAAACCGTCTCAATTAATTTAAAAAGATTGAAATTATACAAAACATCTTTTGTATCCATAATGGAATGAGGCTGGAAATCGATAACAGTTGAACTGGAAAATCCACAAAAATATGGAATTTAAATAACACACTCTTAATCAGTGGGTCAAAGATGAAATCTCAAGGTATATCAGAAATATCTTGAGATACATGAGAATGAGAACACAACATATGAGCACTTATGTGTGTTAGTGAAGGCAGTCCTGAGGAGGAAATTTATAGGCTAAATACTTATATTTAAAAAGAAGAAAGAGCTAAAATCAAAGACCTAATTACACACCTGGAGAAATCAGGAAAAAGAACAGCAAACTAATTTCAGAGCAAGCAGGAGGAAAGAAATAAAATTTAGAACAGAAATAAATGATATTGTGAATTAAACAAAAAACAATAGAAAGAATTAACAAAACTAAATCTTGACTGATTGTACACTTTGGATAGATTGTGCAAGGCATGGAACTGTATAAACAGTGAACCATGTTTTGGAAGATGGACTGTGGTTAACAGTACAAATATGAGAGTGTTCTTTCATGAACTATAACAAATGTACAATACTAATACATGCTATTAATATTAGAAGGCTCAACACCCTACTGACGTGACCCAGTCAATGCCCTAATCATAACTTAATCATGCCCAGATTAACAGATCAGTTTATAAGCATGATCCAATTATGTTTGGAATTCATAATTACATCAAATTGCCCAATGGCTACAGATGCCCACTGTTACCACTGTTATTCAGCATTGTACCAAAAGTTCTAGCCAGAGCAGTTAGGCAAGAAAAAGAAATAAAAGACATCCAAATTGGCAAGGAAGGAGTGAAACTTTCACTATTTGTAGATGACGTGATCCTATGTATAGAAAATCCAAAAATCTACAACAAAGCTAGTAAAGCTAATAAATGAAATCAGCAATGTGGCAGAGTACAGGATCAACACACAAGAATCAGTAGTGTTTCTATATACTAGTAAAGAGCAATCTGAGGAGGAATTCAAGGAAAAATTCTATTTATAATAACAACTAAAATAAATATCTAGGAAAAAATTTTTGCCAATAATTCTCCATTAGTCAGCCAAAGGGGTGCTGATGCAAAGTACCAGAAATCTGTTGGGTTTTATAAAGGGTATTTATTTGGGGTAGATGTTTACAGCTACCAGGCCCTAAAGTGTCCAACTCAAGGTACCATAAGAGGTACTTTCTCACCCAAAGTCATTTGCCATGTGTTGAGCAAGATGGTAGTTGATGGCTGCAAGGATTCAGCCATCCTCTTCCTCTTAAGGCTCTGTGGTCCCAGCTTCTTCCAATCTCACCTGTAGGCTGGGATAAGTCTCATCTATCTCCCGGGGCTCATTTCTTTCTGGGCTCAGCTGCAGCTGTAGGCTCTTAGGCTCATTCTCTTCCCAGGGCCTCTGCTGTGTCTACAGAACTGTCTCTATTCCTCTATGCTATTCTCTTGTGTATTTACTTCCCAGGGCTCCAGCATCAAAACTCAACTCTCTCCTCTGCTGTGTCATTTTCTCTGTGAGTCCCCACCTACCAAGGGAGTTACTGATGTGGCCCAATTAGAGCCCTAATCATAATTTAATCAAGTAAAAGTGAAACCTCTGAACTTAATATAATCTAATATGCCCAGAGGAACAGACCAGTTTACAAACACAATCCAATATCTATTTTTGGAATTCATAAACAATACCAAACTCCCACAGATGTAAAGGACTTATATGCATAAAACAACAAAACATTGCAAAAACAAATACAAGAAACCAAAGTATATGTAAGGACATTCCATGTTCATAGATTGAAAGACTGAGTATTGTTAAGATGTCAGTTCTACCCAAACTGACTTACAGATTGAGTGCAAGCCCAATCAAAATTACAAAAGCCTACTTTGCAGAAATGGAAAAGGCAATTATCAAATTTATTTGGAAGGATAAAGGAATCCAAATAGCCAAAAACATCTTGAAAAAGAAGAAGGAAGTCAGAGGACTCACATAAAGCTACAGCAGTCAAAACAGCATGCTTCTGGCAAAAGGATGTATAGATGAACAATGGGATTGAATTGAGAATTTTTAAAGGGACCCTCACATCTATGGCCAATTGATTTCTTTCATTTAAAAAAATTATTGAAGTGTATCATTCATATACAAAGATACATAAACAATAAGTATATAGTTAAAGTTGTGACCTTATAAAACAAACATGTATAATTCATAAAGGGATCCCATATAGCACCCCACCAGCAACACTTTACATTGTTTTGAAACATTTGTTACAAACTATGAAAGAGCACCATCAAAATATTACTAACTATAACTGATATCTTATATTTGGTGTATTTTCCCCCCAACCCACCTGATTATTAACACCCTGTATTAGTATTATATATTTGTTATAATTCATAGGAAAACTTTCTCATATTCTGTTAACCACAGTCCATCTTCCACCACAGGATTCACTGTGTAATACAGTCCCATGCCTTGTATAATTATGGTCAATTGATTATTTTTGAAAATAGAGTTTTAATTATTTAATACAAAAATTAAACTATTAGAGACCAGTGTTGGATTAAACAATTTAATAGAAATTTATATACAAGTAGCTGTGAACATTTTAGTTTTATTAACCTGCTTAAGTTCTTTTTTTTAATTAACAATTTTATTTCAAATTCACAAAAAGAAAAGAAAAGAAAAAGACATCTGAAAAAATTGTGTAAAGTTTACTTCTAAAAAGTTTCTTTTCAGGTACTTTAATTTCATCAACTGATTTTTTATTAACAAGTTAATTTTATTGATGCATATAATAAAGCATGAATCTATCCAAAGTGTATAATCACTGGTATTCATTATAATCACATAGTTGTGCATTCATCACGTCAATCATTTTAACAGCATTTTCATTGTTCCAATAAAAATAATAATAAAAAACAAATAACAAAAAAGAAACCTCCTCACATCTCAATCTCTTTATGCTTCCCCTGCTGTTCATAACTGCTATCCTATTTCCATCTCTCTAGTTTATTTGTATTTATATTTTGTAAAAACAGTCTTACATATGCAATATCACCCATATTTGTAATTTATAGGCTTTACTTTGTTATACACTCCCATGTTACAGTTTTTAGCTTTCCTTCTGTAATATACATGACTTTAGGCTTACTCTTTCAACCACTGTTGTACTCACATAATATATCTTCCAGTCGTAAACACTATGGTGTGCTTTCCTTTTTTTTTTTTTTTTTTTAACAAATCAATTTTATTGATACATATTAATAAAGCCTAAAGCCATCCAAATGTACAATCAATGGTATTTGGTACAATCACATAGTTGGGCATTCATCACCTCAATCATCTTTAGAGAACCTTCATTATTCCAGTAATAATAAAAATAATAATAAAAGTACAAAACAACAAACTAAACTTATCACCTCTCAATCTCTCTTTGCTTCACCTGCCATATATAGCTGCTTTTCTTTTTCTTTCTCTAGTTTATTTGTATTTATATTTTGTAAAAACAGTCATATATGCAGTAACACCCATATTCATGTTTTACATGAGGTTTCATTATTTTTTACAGTCCCATGTTAGTTTTTAGTTTTCCTTCTAGTAATATACATGACCTTACATTCTCCCTTTTAACCACTGTCATACCAATTTAATAGCTCTGCTAGTTACAAACATTATGATGTGCTTTCACCATTTCTATTCATTTCCAAATATTTACAGACAACGTTTTTACCAATTCTGCACAGATTAACTCTCAGCTTTTTATTCTCAACCCTCCTATTTTCTGGTGACCTATATTCTAATTATTAACTTCATGAGTTTACATAATATATTTAGTTCATAATAGTGCAATCATGCAGTATTTGTCCTTTTGTGTCTGGTTTGCTTCACTCAACATAATGTCCTCCAGGTTCATCCATTTGTCATATGCTTCATGACTTCATTTCTTCTTACAGCTGTATAATTTTCCATTGTGAATATCCATCACAATCTGTTTATCTATTCATCAGCTAATGGACACCTGGGTGGTTTCCAACTTTGGGCAATCGTGAACAATGATGCAACACATCCCTCTCCTCTTTACTCATACTAATTGCATTTTGACTGCCACAATTAAATGTCTACACAGAAAATGCTACGAACATCAGTGTGCAGATGTCTGTTCGTATCACTGCTCTCTGTTCTTCAGGGTATATACCTAGTAAGGATATTGCCAGGTCACATGGCAAGTCTATATTCAAATTCCTCAGGAACTGCCAAACAGCCCTCCACAGTGGCTGTACCATTCTACATTCCCATCAACAGTGAAAAAGTGTTCCTATCTCTCCACACTCTCTCCAAAACAGTTAGTTCTTTGCCTTTTTAATAGCCACCATTCTGATAGGTATAGAATTGATTTGCATTTCCCTAATCACTAGTGATGTTGAATCTTTTTTCATGTGTTTATTTGTCATTTATATTTCTGCTTTGGACAATTGTCTTTTCAAGTCTTTTGCTCATTTTTTAATCAGGTGGTTTGTCTTTTTATTGTTGAGTTGTATGATCTTTTTATATAATATGGATATTAAACATTTATTGGATATGGAATTGGCAAATATTTTCTCCCATTGAATCAGCTGCCTTTTCATCCTTTTGACAAAGTCCCTTAAGGTGCCAAAGAGTTTAATTTTGAGGAGGTCCCATTTATCTATTTTTCCTTTTGTTGCTCATGGTTTGTGTGTAACATTTAAGAAACTACTGCCTACCACAAGATCTTGAAGATGTTTTCCTTCATTTTCTCCTAGGAGTTTTATGGTTGTTGCTTTTAAATTTAGGCCCTTTATTCACTTTGAATTAATTTTTGTATATGGTGTGAGAAGGGGTCCTCTTTCTTTTGGATATGGGTATCCAGTTCTCCCAGCACCATTTCTTGAATAGACTGTTCTGGCACAGCTGTGTTAACTTGACAGCCTGGTCAAAAATCTCTTGACTATAGATGGGAGTGTCTATTTCTAAGTTCTTGACTCAGTTCCATAGGCCAATCTGTCTGTCTTTATGTCAGTACCATGCTATTTTTACCACTGTAGCTAAGTAATATGACTTAAGGTTCAGAAGTGAAAGTAATCCAACTCCTTTTGTAGGACATTTTTGGCTATTCGGGGCTTCTTAGTCTTCCAAATAAATTTGATAATTGTTTTTTCCATTTCTGCATATAAGGCTGTTGGGATTTTTATTGGGATTGCATTGAATATGTAAATCAGTTTGGGTAGAATTAACATCTTAATGATACTTAGTCTTCCAATCCATGAACATGGAATATCCTTCGATTTATTAAGTGGTCTTCTATTTTCTTGGCAATGTTTTGTAGTTTTCTGAATATAGGTCCTTTAAGTCCTTGGTTAATTTATCCCTACATATTTGATTGCTTTAATTGCTATTCTAAATGGAATTTTTTTCTGATTTCCTCCTCAGATTGCCCATCAGTAGTGTATAGAAATGCTATTGAATTTTGAATATTAATCTTGTATCCCACCACTTTGTTGAACTTGTCTAGTAGTTCTAGTACCTTTTCTGTGTTGTTGTTGTTGTTGTTTTTCAGGAGATTCTAGATACAGGATCATGTCATCAGTGAAGATGAAAGCTTTAGTTCTTCCTTTACTATTTGGGTGCCTTTTTATTTCTTTATTTAGCCTAAGTGCTCTAGCTAGAACTGCTAGCACTATATTGAATAACAGTGGTGACAATGACCATCCTTGTCTTGATCCTGATTTCAGGGAGAAAGTTTTCAGTCTTTCACCATTGAGTAGAATGCTTGCTATAGGTTTTTCATATATGCACTTTACTATATTGAGAAAGCTTCCTTTGATTTCTACCTTTTGGAGTGTTTTGATCAAGAAAGGGTGCTGTATTTTGTCAAATGCCTTTTCTGCATCAATTGAGAAGATCATGTGAATTTTCTTCTTCAATTTATCAATGTGGTTTATTATACAAATTGATTTTGTTTTGTTGAACTGCCCTTGCATACCTAGGATAAAACCCATTTGATCATGGTATATAATTCTTTTAATGTGCTTTTGGATTTGATTTGCAAGTATTTTGTTGAGGATTTTTACTTCTATATTGATTAGCAATATTGGTCTATAATTTTTTTTTTCATAGTATCTTTATCTGGTTTTGGTATTAGGGTAATGTTGGCTTCATAGAATGAGTTTGGTAGGATCTTTCCTCTCCAATTTTTTGGAAGACCTTGAGCAAGATTGGCATTAGATAGTCTTTGAATGATTGGTAGACTTCGCCTGTGAAGTCATCCGGTACCTGGGTTTTCATCTTTGGGAGGTATTTGATGACTGTTTCAATCTCTCCACTTGCACTTGGTTTGTTGAGGTCTTTTGTTTCTTCTAGGGTCAGTGTAGGTAGTTTATGTGTTTCTAGGAATTTGTCCATGTCCTCTACATTGTCTAGTTTTTTGGTATACAGTTATTCATTGTATCCTATTATGATCTTTCTCATTTCTACAGGGTCAGTGGTACAGTACCCCCTCTCATTTCCGATTTTATTTATTTGTGTTTTCTCTCTCTTTTTTTTTTTTTTTTTTTTGTTTGTTTTTTCTTTGTCAGTCTATCTAAGGGTTTATCGATTTTGTTGATCTTCTTAAAGAATTGACTTTGGGTTTTTAAAATTTTTTCTCTATTGTTTTTTGGTTCTCGATTTCATTTACATTTGCTTTGATATTTACCATTTATTTC
The DNA here is from genome assembly GCA_026826555.1 of Tolypeutes matacus. Lineage (NCBI taxonomy): Eukaryota > Metazoa > Chordata > Mammalia > Cingulata > Chlamyphoridae > Tolypeutes > Tolypeutes matacus. The sequence goes on along the minus strand of JAKSZT010053764.1, from coordinate 34,708,477 downwards.
CTTTGGCTTGGTTTGGGATTAGTTTGCTGTTCTTTTTCCAGTTCCCCCAGGTATGCAGTTAGATCCTCAAGTTTAGCTCTTTCTTCTTTTTTAATCATTTGATCATTTTAATCATTGAGGGCTATAAATTTCCCTTTCAGCACTGACTTTGTAGTATCCCATAGGTTTTGATATATTTTGTTCTCATTTTCAAGTGTCTCAAGATATTTGCTGAATTCCCTTGCAATTTATTCTTCGACCCACTGATTATTTAAGAGTTTGTTGATTAGTCTCCATATATTTATGAATTTTCTTTTTTTTCCATCCATTATTCATTTCCAGCTTCATTCTGTTATGATCAGAGAAAGTGTTTTGTATAAGTTCAATCTTTTTAAAATTTATTTAGACTTGTCTTGTGACCCAACATATGGTCTATCTTGGAGAAGGATCCATGGGTACTTGAAAAGAATATAATTCCTGTTATTTTGGGGGGCAATGCTCCACAGATTTCTGTTAGGTCTAGTTCATTTATCATATTATTCAAGTTCTTTGTTTCTTTATCCTCTCTCCAGATGTTCTATTCAATACTCTGGTGGTGTATTGAAGTCTCCAACTATTATTGTAGCAACATTTATTTTTCTCTTCAGTTTTGCCAGTGTATACCTCATGAAATCTCAGGGCACTCAGGCTGGGTGCATAAATATTTAGTATAGTTATTTCTTCTTGGTGAATTGTCCTTTTTATTAATATGTTATTACCTTCTTAATCCCTTATAACTGTTTTGCATTTGAAATCTATTTTGTCTGATATTAGTATCACTACTCCAGCTCTTTTTTGGTTACTGTTTGCATGGAATATATTTTTCCAGCCTTTCACTTTTAACCTGGTTGTCTCCTTACATCTGAGGTGAGTCTCTTGTAGACAACATATAGATGGCTTATAATTTTATCCATTCTATCAGTCTACGTTTTGATTGGGGAGTTCAAGGCATTAACATTAAATGTTATTAATGTAAAGGCATTACTTCATCTATTTTGTCCTTTGGCTTTCTGTATTCATATCATACTATGTCCTCCTTTTTACCTTTTACCTTTGGAATAATCTTCGTTTCTACACTATTCTCCAAGTCTCTCAACCATTTTTTCCTTTCAGACAGCAGTACTCCCTTAGTATCATTTGTAATTCTGGTCTTTTGGTAACATATTCTATCATTTTCTGTTTGTCTGTGAAGACTTTGACTCACGCTCATTTTTGAAGGATATTTTGGCTAGATACAGAATTCTTGGCTGGCAGTTATTCCCTTTTAGTACCTTAAACACATTATACTGCTTTCTTCTTGCCTCCATGGTTTCAGATGAGAGGTCAGCACTTAATCTTATTGAGGTTCCCTTGTATGTGATGCTTTGCTTTTCTCTTGCTGCTTTCAGAATTCTCTCTTTATCTTTGATATTTGTTATTCTGAATAGTAGGTGTCTCAGGGTAGTTCTACTCAGATTTATTCTGTTTGGATACTGATATTTATGTCTTTCATAAGAGCTGGGAAGTTTCAATCATTATTTCCTCAAATATTCTTTCTGCTCCCTTTCCATTCTCTTTTCCTGGGAAACTGATAATTTGTATTTTTGTGCATTTCACATTATCATTCAATTACCTGAGAATCTGTTCCATTTTTCCCATATACTTCTATTTATGAAATCCTGTATTTTCCAGTTCAGATGTTCTGTCTTCAAGATCACTAATTCTGTCTTCAAGCAATTCAAATCTGTGTGTATGTGCCTCTAATGTCTTTTTAATCCCATCCATCTTGTCTTTCATTCTCATAAGGCCTGTTACTTTTCTTTGCAAGCTTTCAAATTGTTCTTTATGCTCACTCTGTCTTCTTAATATCCTTTATCTCTTTAGTCATATTTTCTTTAAATTCTTTGAATTGTTTTAGGACAGTTATGTGATTATCAGTGATTGTCTTAAATCTTGCATCTCTTCAGGATATTTGGTTTGTTCCTTTTGCTGGACCATCTCTTCCTGTTTCCTAGTATGGCTTGTAATTTTTTGCTGATGTCTAGGCATCTGACTATGTTGGTGTATTTACTCTGATGGTCAATTTCTGTCTTGTCTATTTATTTTTTCATAGAAATTCTTTGGTATTTGGTTCAACTTAGTCTAACTCTTTAAAATTTCCCAGCTTAAGTTATCAGAATTAGGCCAGGGGCTCACTAATAGGGTGCAGATTTTCTCCCAGGAGGTAGAGTATAGAGAAAACCAGAAGCAGTTTTTTTGTCTATGCAATTTCCAGACTGGTCAGCAGATGGCGCTCATCAGCGCAACTTTCCACAGAGTTACTCTCTGCTTTCCTATGTTTTGGTCTGGCCATACCTGAGATTCAAAGCAGGCTGAGCTGGCCAAATTCCCTGAAGAGAAGGCCCCCAACTCCCCCTTCCTTTACCCTTGTAGCAGCTGACAGGGAGCAAGATGTCTGTTCCCCTCTCAGTCATCTGCACTTAGGGCTTTTGCCCCACTGAATATCTTGGGGTGGTGGAGGGCAGCCCTTCCCGCCTGCCATGTGTTTTGTTGTTTTGGGTTCCTCATCTTTCTGTCCCTAACTCTCCTGGAATTTGTTTAGCACTGTCCTCGTCTGCTGACTCCCAAAGCAGGTCTCTCAGACAGCTTTTGGCTCTTTCTACATTGTTTTTGTGAGTTGAGCCCTGCCTGGCTAGTCTGATGCTATCTTCTCACAAAACATGTATGGTATGCTGCCACCATTTCTATTCATTTCCAAAGATTTACAAACTACTAATCCTCAGCTTTCCATTCATTACCTTCATTCTCTTTTCTGGTAACCTATTCTAATTATTAAATCCATGAGTTTACACAATATATTTAGCTCAAAATAGTGCAATCATACAGTATTTGTCTTTTTGTGTTTGGCTTGCTTCACTCAACATGTCCTCCAGTTCTATCATGTTGTCATATGATTCATGACTTCATTTCTTCTTACCACTGCAAAATCTATCATTTATATATACCACAATTTGCCTATCCATTCATCAGTTGATGGACACCTAGTTTGTTTCCAATTTTTGGCAATTATGGATGATGCCGCTATAAACATTGGTGTGCAGATGTCTGTGTCACTGCTCTCAGTTCCTCTGGGTATATATCTAGTAATAGTATTGCCAGGTCACATGGCAAGTCTATTCATCAATTAATTTTTGACAAAACTGCCAAGTCTACTCAATTGGAAAACAATGCTCTCTTTAACAAATGATGCTGGGAGAATTGGATAGCCATATTGGGGAAGAAAAAAAAAAGAGGATGCCTATTTCACACTTATATACAAATATTAATTCAAAATCTATCAAAGACCTAAATATAAGAACCAGGACTGTAACACTCCTAGAAGAAAAGGAAGGGAAGCTTCTCAGGATCTTATGTTAGGCAATGGTTGCTTAGATTTTACACCCAAAGCACAAGCAACAGAAGATAAAAAATTAGATAAGGGGGACCACATCAAATTTTAAAACTTTTGTGCATCAAAGGATTTTATTGTGAAAGTGAAAGGACAACCTACTTAATGGAAGAAAATATTTGGAAAACCCATATCTGATAAGCATTTAATATTCACAATATATAAAATATGGTAGAAAGCTCTGATTGGTTTGGCTCAGATCATATTCACATCCCTAGACTAATCACTTTTGAGGCTAATGACTGGTTTAGCTCATTCCAGAGCCCACCTCTTGACAATCCGTGTGGTCAGGATGGCTGGCCGAAGTTAGAGGAAGATAGCTACAATTCAAGTATAAGGTTAAGAAAGAGCGGGGAGGGAAGCGGCTGTGGCTCAATCAGTAGGGCTCCCGTTTACCATATGGGAGGCCCCGGGTTCGGTTCCCGGGGCCTCCTGGTGAGGGCAAGCCCGCCCGTACGGCGTGGTTGGCTGACCCGGGAGCGCAAGCAGCGGGGGGGGGATAAATGAATAAATAAATAAAATCTTTAAAAAAAAAAAAAAAGAAAGAAAGAGCGGGGAGGATAAATGGTTTCCCCAAAATAGAAAGGTAGCTCACACAAAACCCAAGGAGAATTTATACTGAGGAGAGAAATTACTACAATTTGTGTCTATTCCAGTTCCATAAAATGGTTTAGCTCCACTCCTACTCCTTTTCTAGTTGTCCATAACTGCCATCAGTGTGTGTGGCTGTGTATGTTTGGCTTTACTCAAAAAGCAGATCTGATTATGACACTTTAGATTAAAATCCATTATTAGCTTCCCAAAGTCCACACAAGTGGTCTAATAAGACCCCCATCTCTCCAACTGAACTGTTCTGCACATTCCCTCTTCTAGAGTGCTACCCTCTAGTCAAACAGCACTTGTGTTTTGTCTAGCTATGCCCCAAGCTATCTCCTGCCCTTGGCTCTTTGCATATGCCACTTATCTGCCATGACCATGCTGTCCACTTCACTTCCACTAGGACCAGACTAGGTTCTCTCCATATATGCACACTGCAATTTTCTTATTATAAAAATCATCACATTTTATTTAAATCAACCTTTAAAATATTTGAACCAAACACTCCCCAAAAAAGTTTTTGTCCAACCTCAAATGTCCACATTTTCCTTAGCTGTTTAAATTCTATTTACATTCCTCTCAGTGTCTTGCTATTTGAGTTTGTATAATATTTGGAATTTCAGTATATCTTTTAAAATATAGAATTCACAACCAAACACATATTTCAGATAATCTTATTGAAACAGTGGAAATATTATTTCCCTCCATCTAAATTTATAATAATGTAGCCTGAGAATTCATATGATTTCATGCTGAGACGGATGTTTCCTCTTCATTGATTATTTATTATGAGCTTTTTGTTTTCTTTAGATGAATTTTCCTTTTTGCACTATGAAATACACTTAAAAACACTTAAATTATAGACTTATTTTAAAAATCTACTGTATTAAAAACTGTATTAGTCTGCCAAAGGGGTTGTATTAGTCAACCAGAGGGGTGCTGATGCAAAAGTCCAGAAATCTGTTGGTCTTTATAAAGGGTATTTACTTGGGGCAGAAGTCCACAGTTACCAGGCCATAAAGCGTAAGTTTCTTCCCTCACCAAAGTCCATTGCCACGTGTTGGAGCAAGACAGCTGCTGACGTTTGCCAGGGTTCAGGCTTCTTGGGTTCCTCTCTTCCCGGGGCTGCATTTCTCTCTGGGCTTAGCTCCTCTCTTTCCTCCACAAGGTCAGCTATAGACTATGAGGTTCTCTAGGCTTTGCTTCTCTCCACAAGGCCAGCTGTGAACTCTTAGGCGAATGGCTCGTCTCTATCCCAGGGCCTTCTCTCCTTCCTCATCAGAACTCCAACATCAAAAACTGCTTCCTCTGCCCTTTGCCATGCCTTTTATATTTGATTCCCCCATCCACCAAGGGGTAGGGCTCAATGCCCTACTGACGTGGCACAGTCAACGCCCTAATCATAACTTAATCATGCCCAGATTAACAGACCAGTTTACAAGCATAATCCAATATCTATTTTTGGAATTCATAATTACATCAAACTGCCTAACTGCTACAGGAGTGCTGATGCAAAGTACCAGAAATCTGTTGGCTTTTATAAAGCGTATTTATTTGGGGTAAAAACTTACAGTTACAAGGCCCTAAAGAGTTTAGCTTAAGGTTGCTTTCTCACCAAAGTCATTTGCTACATGTTGAAGCAGTATCGTGACTGATCTCTGCCTGGTCCCTCCTTCCTTCCTGGGCTTCCTCTTTCTCTTAAGGCTCCGTGGGCCCAGCTTCTTCACTGGCATAGGGCTTGTCTCTCAGGGTTTCCTATATCAGTCTCTGGGATAGGACTGGTCTCTTTCCAGGCTTTCTCAGCTACTCAGCTGCAAACTATCAGGCGAATGGTTCATCTCTCCCTAGGGCTCAGATCAGAAATGACAAAAAAAAAAAGAAATGACAGAGCTGGGAAGTGGATGTGGCTCAAGTGATTGGGCTCTCAGCTACCATATAAGAGATGCAGGGTTCGATTCCCAGGACCTCCTGGTGAAAAGCAAGCTGGCCTATGCAGCAAGCTCGCCTGCGCAGTGAGCTGGCCCGCGCAGAGTGCTGGCCCATGTGGAGAGCTGGCTCAGCAAGATGACATAACAAAAAGATACACAGAAGAGAGACAATAAGAGACAAAATAGACCAAGGAGCTAAGGTGGCTCAAGAGATTGAGCACCTCTTTCCACTCCGGAAGGTCCTGGGATTGGTTCCCAGTGCCGCCTAAAGAGAAGACAAGCAGACACAGAAGAACACACAGAGAGCAGACAGCGAGCTCAGAACAATGAGGGGTGTGTGTGGAGAAATAAACAAATAAGTCTTTTTTTAAAATGACAGAGCTCTCTCTCTTCCTGTGTGTCTTCTTGAGTGAGTGTCCATTTATATCAGTCTACCAAGGGAGCAGGGACTCAAGCTGAGTTATATCTTACTGACATAGCCCAATCAGAAGTCCGAAATTGATTTTGTCAAGTAAACCTAATCAGAGGCCCCTCAGTGAACCCAATATGATCAAAGGTTCACACCCAGAAGAACAGATTAGTTCACAAACATAATCTTTCTGTTTTGGGGATTCATAAATAATCTCAAACTGCCACAAACACACACAATGCTTTTTTTTAAGAAAATTTTAAAAAAGTTTTTATCCCCCCTCCCCCACCTGCTCCCTGAGATGGTTCTCTCATCTGTCTGCTTGTCTTCCTCAGAAGGCACCCAGAACCAAATCCAGGACCTCCCATGTGGGAGGTGAGTGCCCATTTGCTCGTGGCAGCTCCTTGGGGCTCCTTGCGGCTTGTTGGGGCTCATTGCAGCTTGTTATGGCTCCTTGAGGCTGGTTTTCCTTAAGAGGCACCAGGAACAGAACCCTGGACCTCCCATGTGGGAGGCAAACACCAATTGCTTGAGCCATATCTGCTTCCACACACAATGCTTTTAAAACTACTGATGCTTTTTCATCTGATTAGGAATTTTCTTGTAAAAGAAATACAACTCAGACAAAAGACCTTTTAAAAAGTAGTCTCCGGGTACACTTTACGCATTGCTTCCCCAAAATTAATCACTATTCTGAAGCAGAGTATATCCTTCTCATGCATGTTTTCTACTTTTATTTGTATTATCAATTATCCATATTTATATTCATATGCATATCTAAGTATATCTATAATTATCTCTATATCTCACTACAACTAATTTACAATATTTTGTGTTTTCATATTTCTGTAACTTTTTTCACTCCAAATTATGTTCTCTGGATTTATTCATTGTCACATATTTAATCTATTTATTTTCCTATAAATTAGCATGTAAGTTGTTGTAGTTTGCAAAAAGCTATCAAAAGCAATATACCAGAAATGGGTTGGCTTTTACAATGGGGATTTATTAACTTACATTTCTCAGGCCATGAAAATGTATAAATCAAGCCTTCATCAGGTGATGCTTTTATCTGTGAAAACTGGCTGCTGGAGATAGAGATTCTAGACTCCTGTGCCAAATGGGAAGGCACATAGTGATGGCTACCTTCTCTTCCAGGTCTTGTTACTTTTAGCTTTCTGGTTTCTGTGGCTTCCTCTCTCAGCCTCCGTGGGTTTCCCTCTGTCTCTCTATATTCATCCTATTTATAAAGAATTTCAGTTGGGATTAAGACCCACCCTGGATCATGCCCTACTGAAGTAATCTAATCAAAAGTTCTCACCTTCAATAGCTTTACACCCACAGGAACAGATTAGCTAAGAATAGGATTTTCTGGGACACATAAAGCTCCAAACTGTCATATAACTGTTTACGTTTTTTCTTTGCTATTACAAGACATCACTAATACATATTGGCATATATGTATGTATGTAAACTTTTTATATATAAACTTAGAATAGTTTTAGATTTTCAGAAAAATTAAGGAGAAAGAACAGAGAATTCCCATATATGAAGGAGCCACGTTCTCCTATATGTTAGTATGGCGTATTTGTTATAATTATTGAACCAATATTGACATTTTATTATTGACTCAAGTCCATATTTTATTCATATTATTCACTTTTTCCCAAATGTCCTTTTTCTGTTATAAGACCCCATCCAGGATACCACATTAAGGTTAGTAGTCATGTCTCATTAGGCTCCTCTAGGCAATGGCTGTTATTTCCCTGTTTTGATGACCTTGACAATTTTGAGTTCTGGTCAAGTACTTTGTAAAATGTCCCTCAACAGGAATTAGTCAGATGTTTTGCTCATGATTAGACTGGGATGATGTATTTTGGGGAGGAAGACCACAGAGATAAAATGCCATTCTAATTGCATCATACCAAGGGTACATACTGTCACCATGACCTATCACAGTTGATATTAATCTTGATCTGTTGGCTGAGGCAGTGTTTGTCACATTTCTCCACTGTAAAGTTGCTCTCCCTCTGCCCCCTTTCCATATGACACTCTTTGGAAGGAAGTCAATGTGGACAGCCCACATTAAAGGAGTGGGGAATTATGCTCCATCACCTTAAGACCAGAGTATCTACATAAATTATCTGGAATTATGTTCTGCATGGGAAACATGTCTATCTCCCCACCCCCACTATTTATTTAGTCTATAATTTACTTATATCAGTATGGACTCAGGTATATTTATGTTATTCTTTGGGTCATAATCCAATATTACAACACTTATTGTTTTGGTCAAATTGTTCCAAATTTGGCTTCAAGCTTTTCAGTTGGCTCCTGTGTCCTTTCACACATCCCCATTTTTGTAGGTTACTTTTTTGAGAACTTATTTTATGGCAATATGTGATGCCTTGGGGACCCCCAGGATGCTCCAGTATCCCCTGTTCATTTAAATATTCAATCATTTATGTATATAAATATGGACCATGGATATTTATTTTATACTTTAGCTGAACACTTCCTTACTTTCTGTCACAATAAGATGCTCCAGGTTCATCTTATATATTTTCTGCCCCATTCTTAGAATCACCCATTTTTTTTCAAGGAGCCTTTTTTCTTTTAATTGAATAACAGTATCAAAAAACTAAATCTGGGCACTAGATACACTTGTTGCTATTGGGTATCATTGCTTATAGTTCCTATCAACTTATAGAGCAAGGCAATACATATCTGAATAGTAACCTGTATGTATAAAACTTATCTATAAATATTTCCATAAATATACATCTGCAGATATATTTAGCTAAACATGACTTCATACTCATGTCTCCAATTCTAGCTCATTAACACATGTATTATTCTAGCCTTCTCTCATTGCTTGTCTATAACCTAACAGTAAGAAATACAGCTCTTACCATTGACCCTTACTTAATTGTTCAGCTCCAGTACACATATATAGTAGTTTTGGAATTCTTAACACTTATCCCTGTGGGAAACAACTTCAACAGCTAGAGTACAGTGCATATGTACAGTTTCTTTTGCCTTTGGTCTTACAGAGTCTGCTCGTTTCTTTTTTTTATACTTAAAAAATTTTTTTTAAGATACTTAGATTGCATAAATGTTACATAAAAAATATAGGGGATTCCTATTGCCCCACTCCCTACCCCTCCCACATTTTCCATATTAACAACATCATTTATTAGTGTAGTACATTTGTTACAATTGATGAACACATATTACAGCACTGCCACTAAGTGTGGATTATAGTTTACAATATGGTTTACACCCTTTCCCACACAATTTTGTAAGTTATGCAAAGATGTATAATGGCCTGTATCTGTCATTGCAATGTCAATCAGGACAATTCCAGTGTCCCAAAAATTCCCCCATATTACACCTCTTTTTCCTTCTCCCTCCCCTTAGAACCTCTGGTGGCCACTGCCTCATCAATGGTGACAGTTCTTCTGTTGCTAGAATAGTAGAATATCAGTAAATATACTCTAGTCCATCATTCATTTCCCAATCCTGAGGATTCAGGGATGGTGATGCCCACTCCACCTCTAATTGAGAGGGAGCTTAGATCTCATGGGGCAGATGAATGGGACTCTCCTGCTTGTAGTTGCAGACTTTCCCTGTTCCTTGGGAAGGTTGTTGTCCATCATCATCTCCTTATTAGTTGTCCTGGGTGAGTCCAATGAATTGGAGAGTAGGTTTTGCAACTCTGTTGAGATTTAGGGCCCAATTGGCAAATGGAAAGCCCAAGGATTTAAGTCTCTTGGACATACACCAATCAACTGTAGTACTAAATGTTGATTTAAATAGAAGGGGCAGAAGAGCCATGTGTAGGGAAACCACAACTGAGTCCAACTCTGTCACACTGGGGAGCATAAATTCCAAAGTAGGGCCCACTAGAAGGGTGCCACACTCTTGAGCTGTCTGCCCTGCCTCTAATGTCTGGATGTCTTCAGAGCGCTCAGGAGCCCCACTATTTGAAGCAATATTTACTTTGGCAGTCAATGAGATCCTGCTGAGACATGCATAAGCATAACTTCTGGAATGACATCCCGACTCACTTTGAAGTCTCTTACCCATATAAACTCATTTGTCTTTACCCTTTTCCCCTTTGGGTCAAGGTCTTTTTCCAGTTGCATTGCTAATTGGTGCTTGGTAGTAATCCCTCAGTGCCAGGGAAGTTCATCCCTAGGAGTCATGTCCCACGCCAGAGGGGAAGGTAATGCATTTATATGCTGAGTTTGGCTTAGAGACAGGTCATATTTGAGCAACAAGGAGGCTGTTAGGACTCGGTATTAGGACTATAATACTATGCTAAGTTTCAATTTCAAAAGTAAAGGTTCATAGGTATGGTCTGTTCGCCTTCACTAATCAGTGCCCCTGTACTTGGGGTATTCTTGCTGTCCCATTAGAGAATGTGGCAAAGCTCCTCAGGATGGAAATTCAATATTCTTTCAGTTATTTTCTGGATCTCCACCCTCCAAGACAATGCCCCATGAACACTTGAACACATTCATATGCCTTATAGGTATATCCCAGTGAACCTCCTCCCATGTATCCCCCATCACTAACACCCTGAACCAATGATCCTCCCCTGCCACAGTTGTAATACTTCTATGATGCAAACTTCTTCAAAAATGAAGCCAACAAAATAACCAAATAAAATTGATAAGAAAATTAAATAATAAATTTTAAAAGCAAATAAAATACCAATTTTTAAAAATTTTTGAGATAATAAAAAAATAAAAATATAAAATTTAAAAGTTTTGACATTATGTCTTTCAACACTATAAGATCTGATGTCTTGTACGTACAGTGACATTTTCTTCCATTTATTCCCCCAGTATCTTATTTTTTTCATTGTATCTTCAAAGAAGCTTTAGGTTACAGAAAAGTCACGAACAGAATATAGGGGATTCCCATATACCCAACATCCTTCCCCCTTTCCCCTTTCCCAAATTAATAACATTTTATATGCAGATGGTACATATGTTAGAATTGATACACAAATATTGAAGAATTTCTGCTACCCTTGGTCCATGATTTACATTATGGTTTACATTTTGGACCATGCATTTTTATAAATTTTAATGAAATTTAACATGGCCTATATCCATCATTGCAAGATCATGTAGAACAATTCCAATGCCCCCAAAATGCCCCATGTTCAATCTATTCTACTCCTCCCTCCCCTCCCCTGGGAACCCATGGCAACCACCAAGCTTCACTCCTTGAAGAACAAGATTGATAGTTACTTGCAGCAACATTGAGGGCTTGACATACTGGCCTGTTCTCCCCTATTAGGCACTGCCTTTGCTCTTGAGAGACTCTTGCCCCTCTATTTGAGAACATAGCAGGACTCCCCAGGATGGGAGTCCAACATCTTCCCACTCATTGTGTGGGTCTCCACCCACTAATACAATATACTATGACAGTATAAACACTCACACACTTCCTAGAAGACTGCCTCAGGTGCACCCTGTCCCACATGCCCCCCACATCCAACACCATAAACTACTAACCTTCCCCTGCCATATTTGCCATAAGAACAATCCCAACATTGTTTCAACCACATAACCTGCAAATCCCCAGAGTTCACCTGTTCCCTCTCCCAAACCTCCCCCCAGTTCCATGGAGAGTCCAACCCACCCCCCAACCTACCCCCCTCATAGACTAGCACTGCCCAACCCAGTAGCATCACTGCACCTCTGTCTTGCCCATCCACTGCACAACTACACCCTTCTACCTTATCATAGATTTTACCCATATAGGCATTGCCACACAACCCTCTTTATCCTTTCTGTCTCCTGTAAACCTACCTTCCAGACTCTAACTCTGTAAGTCTGCTCAATTTGCTTAATTCATATCAATGAGGTCATGTAATATTTGTCCTTCAGTGCCTGGCTTGCTTCACTCAACAAAAGGTCTTCAGGATTCATCCACGTTATCCTGTGTGTTAATACTGCATTCCTTCTTATAGCTGAGTAATATTCCATTGTATGTATATGCCAGAGTTTGCTTATCCATTCACCTGTTGCTGAACATTTCGGTTGTTTCCAACTTTTGACAATAGTGAATAATGCTGCTATGAACATTGGTATGTATAAATCTGTTCATGTCACTGCTTTCAATTCTTATACCCAGCAGTGGGACTACTGGATCATATGGCAATGCTATAGTTAGCTTCCTGAGGAACCACCAAACTGTCCTCTACCAAGGCTGAACCATTCTACATTCCCTCCGGCAGTGGATGAGGGTCTCCATATCCTCTCCAGCACTTGTAGTCCTCTGTTTTTTTAGTAGCCACCAGTCTAATGGGTGTAAGATGATATCTCATTGTAGTTTTGATTTACATTTCCCTAATAACTAATGATGTTGAGCATCTTTTCATGTGTTTTTTAGCCATTTACATTTCTACTTTGGAGAAGTGTCTTTTCAAATCACTTGCCCATTTTTCAAATGGGCTGTTTGTCTTTTTATTTATGAGATGTAGGATTTCTTTATATATGCTAGATATTAGGCCCCTATCAGATATATGGTTACCAAATATTTTCTCCCATTGAGTAGACTGCCTTTTCACTTTATTGACAAACACCTTTGAGGTGCAAAAGTTTTTAATTTTGAGGAGGTCCCACTTATCTATTTTTTTCTTTTGTTGCTCATGCTTTGGGTGTAAAGTTCATGAAACCATTTATGAATACAAGAACTTGTAGATGCTTCCCTACATTATCTTTCAAGATCTTCATGGTCTTGGCTCTTATATTTAGATCTTTGATCCATTTTGAGTTAATTTTTGTATAAGGTGTGAGATGGTGTTACTCTCATTCTTTTGGCTATGGATATTCAGTTTTCCCAGCTCCAATTGTTGAAGAGGCCATTCTCTCCCAGTTGAATGGGCTTGGTGGCCTTGTCAAATATCAGTTGACTCTATATGTGACAACCTATATCTGAGTTCTCAGTTTGGTTCCATTGGTCAGTATGTCTATCCTTGTGCCAATACCATGCAGACTTGACCACTGTAGCTTTGTACTATTTTTTTAAAGTCAGGTAGTGTGATTCCTCACACTTCATTTTTCTTTTTCAATATGTCTTTGACAATATGGGGCCTCTTGCCGTCCCAAATAAATTTCTTAGTTAGTGTATTAGTCAGCCAAAGGGGCGCTAATGCAAAATATCAGAAATGGGTTGGTCTTTATAAAGGGTATTTATTTGGGGTAGAAGTCCACAGTTACCAGGCCATAAAGCATAAATTTCTTCCCTCACCAAAGTCCATTGCCACGTGGTGGAGCAAGACAGCTGCCAATGTTTGCCAGGGTTCAGGCTTCTTGGGTTCCTTTCTTCCCAGGGCTGCATTTTTCTCCAGGCTTAGCTCCTCTCTTTCCTCCACAAGGCCAGCTGTAGACTATCAGGCGAATGGCTTGCTTCTCTTCTCCTGGGGCCTTCTCTCCAACATCAAAACTCCAACATCAAAACTGCCAGTCAAAACTGCTGCAACTCTGTTCTTTGTGATGCCTTTATATTTTCTTCCCCCCTCCCCACCAAGGGGTGGGGCTCAACGCCCTACTGACATGGCCCAGTCAATGCCCTAATCATAACTTAATCATGCCCAGATTAAGAGATCAGTTTACAAGCATGATCCAATTGTATTTTTGGAATTCATAATTACATTAAATTGCCCAACGGCCCTCCTTCAGATCATCCCACCCACCATATCCATGGGATATAAGCCCTCTCTCACTTGGAGTTGGAATGGACATCACCATCCCAGTCGCCTCTGGATTGGGGGAAGAACTATGGACTAGAGTGGACTTGATGGTATTCTCTTGTTCACATATGGTGATTCTAGCAATGCAAGAAATTATAACAATGAGGTGGAGCCAGTGGCCACTTGACACTTTTGGGGTAGGGAGGGGATGAGCAGTTGAAATACAGGGGCTTCTTTGGGAGTTGGAGGTTGTCCTGAGTACTGTTGTGGCAATGTATGTAGGCCATTTTAAATCAGCACACACCACTAAGAACTGAGTGGGAGAGAGTGTGGTCTACAGTGTGAACTGTGGTCTATGGTTGGTAGCAAGGCTCCAGGATGTGTAAGTTCATTGAGGGTGGTGGGCCACACTGTGGGAGATGTTTGTGTGGGATGTGGTGGGAGGTGTGGGAGGTGGGCAACATGGGAATCCCAGGGGTTCTGTGTAATATTTTGGGTAATCTAAGCACCTCTTAAAATATATGTGTATATATATATATATATATATATATATATATATATATATAAATAACA